>BCLF01000095.1:1127154-1151260 GCA_001602275.1 Zoysia japonica
CGTCAACCTCGTCTCTCGCACCGGGTCTTCCAGCCGCGCGCGCGTCGAACTCCTACGTCGCCGTCAACCGTCGCGTGGAAGCCAGCGTCATCAGCCAGCGCCGCGTCACCGAGCCGCCCTCGCGTTTTGTTTCCCGCGCTTTGCTCTGCGCCGAAGTCACAGCGTCATCCTCGCCTCGATCTCCGCACCGATTTTCAGATCGCATCTCCGACCTCCAATTTCCAGTACGGGGTTCCGGTTCTCTTCTCTGTTTTCCGCGTCGACTCCGAATCTCCGGATTTCTGTCTCCAATTTCAGATCCCGGTGAGAACATTTTTCCCCTCTCTTAATTCCTTTTCCTTTCCAATTAATTGTTAGATTAATTGCAAATTTAATCTGTGATTAATTATTCTGCAATTAATTTAAATCCTTGTGGTTTCGATTGTCTACAATTTTTGAGAACTCCGTTTGATCTCCGATTAATCTCGAAATTGTTCCGTTAAATTGTCTCGTCGCGATTGTCGTGTAGGGTTGTTCCGGAAAACGTTTTGCACACGTTTAGTCTAGTAGTTTCAATTTAGATTTAATTTCCGGTTCTAATTTTGTCGCGTAATTAGTGTCTAATCCCCTGTCCGTTTTGTGCTTAGCCGGTGTTTCTGAGGAGGAGTTCTGCGAGCCAGCTCAGTTCGACGATCCGGATCCCGATTTCGATCTCGATTTGCCAGGCAAGCCGCGTTCCTTGATCACTTTGTTCCCAGCATTTTAAACTGCATGTTTTGTTTGCAACCTTAATTTGCATGCCAACTATTTTAAAATGTGCTAGTAACATTCCTAAGCCGTGCCTGTTTACTGTTCCACAAATATTAACCCTAGGATTGCTTTAGTACATTTATTTTACTTTTTTGCTTAGCCATGCTTAGTCGTATTTATTTTCATCTCACACCTATCACTATAAAATGGAATTTGTGTTAAATGCTTTTGAACTGTGCTTCAAATGTGTGAGTATTGCAAATCACTATACATAACTATTTAGCGGGGGTAGGTTGGAGTATGAGGAGCTGGGGGACTTTTGGGAAGTCCCCGTGGGAGTAACTGTTGCGGGTACAATGCGAAGATCTGGGCTGGGATCTTTCTGTGAGACTTGTTGTTGGCGTTAAGGTTGGAGATGGTGCCTACCCCGGCAATTAAGGACCGAGTCCTTCGAGCCTTGTACGCTCAGTTGACAACCATGCACACCACGTTACCCTGTATGGGCAGTTGGCTTGATCTTGAAGCTTGCCGAGACTGGTTGTTTACACGTGGGTTGACGGTGTAGTGTTAGTGTGGTGTTGAGCTCTGACTCCCCACATGAGATCGAGATACCTCACCTGATCAGTGGTAGGCTCTTCACAGCTCCAGGACCCGATTGCGTCGGCTTTTGGGATCCCTATCCTGGAGGACGGATGACGCCAGTTAAAGCTTGTAGACGGGTCTTGTGTGTTTGTCGGGACTACGACGGTAGTTCCCGATAACGCTTCTCGTGGGTCCAGGTGCGTAACCTCTGCAAAGTTTTAGTCGATGCGCATTGCCACGTCCTTTTGGAAGGACACCCCCTGAGTTGTGCTCCTCGTTGAGTAGCTTTGTTTTTCTTCCTCCTCTCCTTTTCCAAAATGTTTTTGACTCCGGCCTTTGAGTTGTGGCCGAGTGTAGAGATTACATCGGCATTAAAATGAACCCCCGTCCGAGAAAACGGAGATCTCTGCGGGGCAAGATAATAAAATTTGACAGTTTTAAAGTAAAAGCTTTCTTGCATCTTTAAATAAAATAAATGTTTTAAACTTGCATTTAGCACTTGAGCCATGTCTTTACCCTTGAAACCATTTGCATGCATACATTGTTGTTAGCTAGTACGCGGTTTGTTGAGTATTCGTACTCACGGCTTTCTAATTTGTTGTTTTCAGAGGATACTCTCAGCTTCGACTTGGACTACGTCTCTGACGGTCCATGACGTCCGCTCCTGCGCTCAAGCTAGCCTGTGTGGAGGAGGTTCGCTACCGCTGCTATGTTGATGCTTCTGCCGTTGCTTTTGTTGGATTCCTGATAGAGATATATCTGCTCTGAGATATTTCTGGCCTGCGTGCCGATGGACCCCTTTGGAGGATTTTATTCTAATAATTTCACTTTGACCTACTATTTTCTATTCTTGTTTCTTGTTTAATATTTCTGTTATGGTTTCTTGATTGATCGCTTGTGATATCGTGCTTGCCAAACTCCTGGGATTGGCAAAGTCACGGAAGATCGGGACTTATCGAAAGGTAAGGAAAATCTCGGTCGTTACAGGTGGTATCAGAGCCATACTTAACCGTAGGAGCGTAACCGTAGAACTGGACATAATTAAGGATTATTTCTAGATTTCTTAATCTGCTAACAAACCTTCATTGTGAAATTTGTTTTCTTAAATCTCGTCGTTTGCTTGGTGGGAGTCTTGTTTGCTTAGAATAGTGCTTGTTTAGTTATCTTCGTTCTAATCTGCTCGCTTTCTATCTTCTTCAGTAATTCTGTTTCTGCTAATGCTATCCTTCTAATTAGAATTGTTTTCCTGCAACAGATGGCTCTGAGGAGGTCTGGACGCCTTCACGCTCGTTTTGAGGAGGCCGCTCCTGAGGACCCTAAGGTACCGCCACCCGCTGGGCATGGTCGTGGTGCTGTCCCCAGAGGTCGTGGTCGCGGCGCTGGAGGCCGTGTACCAGTGCCACCTGCGGCTGACGTGCCTGGCGTTGGTCGAGGGCGTGGCCGTGCTGGAGCCCCTGCCCCTCAGGCTGGAGGTCGTGGCAGAGGAGTTGCCATGGACCCTGAGTTCGAGCCTGCTGGTGTTGCCGAGCCTGGTGAGGAGCTTCCAGCTGCTCCGAACCTAGCGGAGGTTTTGGCCCGACAGACGCTTCTGCTTGAGCATATTGTCGAGCAGTCACAGCAGCAGCCACGTGGTCGTGCTCCTGCTTCTGACGCAGCACCGTACCACCAGTCGGCTGGTTCTCGCATGGCGATGTTTCTGAACATGCGCTCTCCTACTTTTGACCGTGCAGTCGATCCTCTGGATGCTGACGATTGGCTCAGGGATATCGAGAAGAAGCTGGACCTAATTCAGTGTGACGACCAGGAGGCAGTTCGTCTGGCAGCACACCAGTTGACAGGTGCAGCTGGTGCTTGGTGGGACACTCTGTACGCCACACTTGACGAGCCTGAGCAGTTCACCTGGGACGACTTCGTCACCGCCTTTCGTGGTTTCCATATCTCAGAGGGAGCCATAGAGGCGAAGGCGGAGGAGTTCCGTACTCTTCGTCAGGGGAGTATGTCTGTCACCGAGTACGCCAACCGCTTCACTCAGCTCAGCCGTTTTGCACCTGAGGAGGTCTCGACTGAGCGTCACAAGATGTACTGGTTCCGCAAGGGCCTACGTCTTGAGATGCTTCCGTACCTGGACGGAGGTGTTCAGAGGAGCCTTCGTGAGCTGATTGACAGATGCCTAGCTTTGGAGGTGTCACTTCAGAAGCTCGACCGGTCCAGAGATGCTAAGAGGAGAGCTCTTGGCCAGGGACCCAGTCGTGAGGCTTCGCAGCGTCAGCGTTTCAGTGGTTCTTTCCAGCAGGGATCGGGACAGCCCACCTTCGCCCGATCCACTGCTCCTGCTCCAGTTTCAGTCCAGCAACAGAGTTCTTAGCGCCAGAGAGGTGCCTTCCAGCAGCAGCAGTCCTCTTTTCGTCTGACAGGGGGTCAGCCCTCGGTTCGCTGCTTCGAGTGTGGCCAGGAGGGTCACAAGGCGTTTCAGTGTTCGAGGCGCCAGCAGCAGGGACCTGGGGGAGGTGGTGTTCAGTTTGCCACTCCCGCTAGGCCACCGCACCAGTCAGGAGGACGAGGAGTGCGTTCAGCGGGCCGTGGCGCTGCTCAGCTGAGCGTCACGCGCAGCCGCCTGAACCACATATCAGTGGAGGAGGCTCAGGAGGCACCAGACGTCGTCGTTGGTGAGTTCTTGGTTCACTCTCACCTAGCGACGGTTTTGTTCGATTCGGGGGCTATGTATTCGTTTGTGTCATCGGCGTTTGCGTCCACACACAGTCTTCCTACCTCACTCTTAGCTATACCTACACTTACCACTTCACCTCTTGGAGTCTACAAGAGTCGTGTTGAGTGTAGAGGTGTTCGGATCTTGATAGAGGGAGTGGTTTTCCTAGCCGATCTCATCGTCCTTCCCTCGCATGACATTGATGTCATCTTGGGGATGGATTGGCTAGCGAGGCACCAGGGAGTCATCACTTGTGCTGAGAGGGTTGTGTCTTTGGTCAACCACCACGGTGTCCGAGTGGTGTGTGCTCCTAGAGTGTCCAGAGTTCCACCTTCAGTTTGCAGCTTGCAGGAGCTATCTTTGGAGCAAATTCCTGTTGTTCGTGAGTTTCCAGAGGTGTTTCCCGATGAGTTGCCAGGACAACCTCCAGATCGAGATGTTGAGTTCGTGATCGACCTTCTTCCTGAAACCGCGCCGATTGCCAAGCGGCCATACCGGATGTCTTCCGACGAACTTGCTTTGCTTAAGGAGCACATTGATGAGCTCTTGAGTAAAGGGTTCATTCGGCCGAGTGCTTCACCGTGGGGAGCCCCAGTGCTGTTCGTGAAGAAGAAGGATGGGTCAATGCGCATGTGTGTTGACTATCGTTCTTTGAATGAGGTGACGATAAAGAACAAGTACCCTTTGCCGAGGATCGATGATCTGTTTGATCAGTTGAAGGGTGCGAAGTTCTTTTCCTCGATTGATTTGAGATCGGGGTATCACCAGATGAAGATTCGACCTTCTGACATTCCGAAGACTTCGTTCGTGACGAGGTATGGTCTTATGAGTTCTTGGTCGTTTCTTTTGAAGTCACTAATGCCCCTACCTACTTCATGAACATGATGACAAGGTGTTCATGGCTGAGCTGGATAAGTTCGTGGTGGTTTTCATTGATGATATCCTCGTCTATTCCAAGTCAGCTGAAGAGCATGAGCAGCACCTGAGAGTTGTGCTTGGGAGGTTGAAATCTCATCAGCTGTATGCCAAGTTCAGCAAGTGCAAGTTTTGGCTTGAGAAAGTTGCTTTTCTGGGCCATGTTGTTACAGCTGAGGGCGTTGCTGTTGATCCTGAGAAGGTCAAGGCTGTTGTGGAGTGGGAGTCTCCGAGGTCAGTGTCTGAGGTGAGGAGTTTTCTTAGATTGGCAGGTTACTATCGCCGATTCATTGAGAACTTCTCCAAGATTGCTAAGCCTATGACCGAGTTGACTCAGTTGGGTGTGCCGTTTGTCTGGTCAGATGCTTGTGATAGGAGTTTCCAGGAGCTGAAGATGAGGCTGACATCTGCGCCTGTTCTGACCTTGTCGGATATTCACCAGGACTTCCAGGTTTTCTGTGATGCTTCTCGTCAGGGTTTGGGTTGTGTGCTGATGCAGAACAAGAAGGTCGTGTGCTATGCTTCGAGGCAGTTGAAGAAGCATGAGTTGAACTATCCGACGCATGATCTTGAGTTAGCAGCTGTTGTGCATGCTTTGAAGATTTGGAGGCACTATCTGATCGGCAACAGATGTGAGATCTTCACCGATCACAAGAGTCTCAAGTACATCTTCACCCAGTCAAAGCTGAACATGAGGCAGAGGAGGTGGCTTGAGTTGATCAAGGATTACGATCTTAGCATTAACTATCACCCGGGTAAAGCCAATGTGATAGCCGATGCTTTGAGTCGTAAGGCTTATTGTTCTTCTTTGCTGTCTGAGCAGTCAGAGATTCTTGCAGACCTGGCCAGTTTGAGAGTTGAGATTGTTCCTCAAGGCTTCTTGTGCGAGCTCAGGTTGCAGCCGTTGTTGATTGAGGAGATCAAGTCAGCTCAGAAGCTTGATAGAGAAGTTTAGTCGATCTTGAAGAAGATGAGGAGAGGCAAAGCACCGGGTTTTCGTGTGGACCAGCAGGGAGCTTTGTGGTTTGGGGACCGTATCTGTGTTTCGAGAGTGCCAGAGTTGCGGGATGCTATTCTCAGAGAGGCTCATGATTCGAGGTTTTCCATCCACCCAGGTTGCACCAAGATGTTCGAAGATCTGAGGTCTCGTTTCTGGTGGGTTGGCATGTAGGCAGACATTGCTGAGTATGTTGCCCTGTGTGATGTTTGTCGGCGAGTTAAGGCTGAGCACCAGAGGCCGGCTGGATTGCTGAAGCCGCAGTCGATCCCTTCTTGGAAATGGGATGACATCAGTATGGACTTCATCAGGTTTGCCGATGACGTCTCGCCATCATAATGCTATCTTGGTGGTGGTGGATCGATTGACTAAGACTGCTCATTTCATACCTGTGAATGAGAGGTACTCAGTTGATCAGTTGGCCAAGTTGTACATCGATCACATTGTGAGGTTGCATAGTGCACCGAGGAGCATTCTGTCTGATCGCAGGCCTCAGTTTACCGCGAGATTCTGGAGGAGTTTGCATGAGGCTATGGGTACACACCTGGTGTATGGTTCAGCTTATCACCCTCAGACAGATGGTCAGACAGAGCGTGTGAACCAGATTCTGAAGGATATGTTGAGAGCTTGCGTGATCACCTATGGGCAGAGCTGGGAGGACAGTCTTTCTTTTGCGGAGTTCTCTTACAACAACAGCTTTCAGGCCATTTTGGGTATGCCACCTTTTGAGGCGTTGTATGGTAGGAGATGCCGTACCCCGCTCATGTGGTCAGAGGTTGGCGAGAGGTCTTTCTTTGGTCCTGATTCTATCCGAGCTGCTGAGGAGAAGGTTGAGAAGGTCAGAGAGCATCTCCGGGTTGCTCAGAGCCGTCAGAAGAGCTATGCGGATAAGAGGAGGAGGCCCCTTTCTTTTGAGCTTGATGATTGGGTATATTTCAAGGTGTCACCTCTTCGTGGCACGCGTCGCTTCCATGTCCGAGGGAAGTTAGCTCCGAGGTTTGTTGGTCCTTTCCGGATTCTCAGGAAGATCGGTGATCTTGCTTACAGGTTGGACTTGCCATCCGAGCTTGCGGGTGTGCATCTGGTGTTCCATGTCTCTCACTTGAAGAAGTGTCTTTGAGTGCCGGAGGAGCGAGTTGTCCCTGATGCTTTGGATATTCAGGGCACACTCGAGTACCTGGAGTACCCGGTGAAGATTCTTGATGAGGCGTTCAAGGAAACGCGGAAGTCCAAGATCAAGTTTCTCAAGGTTCAGTGGAGCAACCACACTAAGCGAGAGGCTACCTGGGAGAAGGAAGATGATCTAAGGAAGGAGTTTCCCTATCTGTGTGAGTCCACTCGTTGATCTCGAGGATGAGATCCTGTAAGGGGGGAGTCTGTAACATCCCGAATTTTTGAATTAAATAAAGCAGCAATTTATCTCCAATTTCCGTTCCTATTAAGTTATCTGTTCCGATTTTTCGATCTATTAAAAATCAATTGCTCCGAACTTCGTTCCCACCAAATTCGAAATCCGTTTATCTAAATTGTTCCGGTGCCAAAATAATTTAGTTCGCGTATTTTTACGTTTGGGCTAAATTTATTTTCCGAAATTCTCTAATTAATTTTCGAGTCTCTAAATATTTCTTCTAATTAATTTCTTCAGCCTTCCTAATTGTTTCACATTTTTCAATTAATTCCAGATTAATTTTTAACCCCTATTTTTTTTCACCCTCCTATAAATACTCTCAACCCTAGCCCCAAATTCTCATCTCATTTCTCCTCTGTTCCTTTCTTCCACCGCAAGCCGAATTTCTGCAACCGTCGTCCTCCGCGCGCCGACCGCCCTCTGCCTCGGAGTCCTCGATCCCCGCGCGATCCTCCGGTCCTCGTCTCCCGCGTCGCCCCCCGAGTCATCGCTTGCCTCGTCTCTCGCGTCGAGTCGTCCTGCGTCGCGCCGTCTTCTGCCACTCTGCACCGCGTGATGCCCGAGCAGTTCCCGCGCGTCGTCGCCCTGCGCCAATCCCCGCTTCGCGTCCCCGTTGCCGACGCCGTCAACCTCGTCTCTCGCACCGAGTCTTCCAGCCGCGCGCGCGCCGAACTCCTACGTCGCCGTCAACCGTCGCGTGGAAGCCTTCTTCATCAGCCAGCGCCGCGTCACCGAACCGCCCTCTCGTTTTGTTTCCCGCGCTCTGCTCTGCGCCGAAGTCACAGCGTCATCCTCGCTTCGATCTCCGCACCGATTTTCAGATCTCATCTCCGACCTCCAATTTCCAGTACGGGGTTCCGGTTCTCTTCTCCGTTTTCCACGTCGACTCCGAATCTCCGGATTTCCGTCTCCAATTTCAGATCCCGGTGAGAACATTTTTCCCCTCTCTTAATTCCTTTTCCTTTCCGATTAATTGTTATATTAATTGCAAATTTAATCTGTGATTAATTATTCTGCAATTAATTTAAATCTTTGTGGTTTCGATTGTCTACAATTTTCGGGAACTCCGTTTGATCTCCGATTAATCTCGAAATTGTTCCGTTAAATTGTCTCGTCGCGATTGTCGTGTAGGGTTGTTTCGGGGAACGTTTTGCGCACGTTTAGTCTAGTAGTTTCAATTTAGATTTAATTTTCGGTTCTAATTTTGTCGCGTAATTAGTGTCTAATCCCCTGTTCGTTTTGTGCTTAGCCGGTGTTTCTGAGGAGGAGTTCTACGAGCTAGCTCAGTTCGACGATCCGGATCCCGACTTCGATCCCGATTTGCCAGGCAAGCCGCGTTCTTTGATCACTTTGTTCCTAGCATTTTAAACTGCATGTTTTGTTTGCAACCTTAATTTGCATGCCAACTATTTTAAAATGTGCTAGTAACATTCCTAAGCCGTGCCTGTTTACTGTTCCACAAATATTAACCCTAGGATTACTTTAGTACATTTATTTTACTTTTTTTCTTAGCCATGCTTAGTCGTATTTATTTTCATCTCACACCTATCACTATAAAATAGAATTTGTGTTAAATGCTTTTGAACTGTGCTTCAAATGAGTGAGTATTGCAAATAACTATACATAACTATTTAGCGGGGGCAGGTTGGAGTATGAGGAGCTGGGGGACTTTTGGGATGTCCCTGTGGGTGTACCTGTTGCGGGTACAACGTGAAGATCCGGGCTGGGATCTTTCTGTGAGACTTGTTGTTGGCGTTGAGGTTGGAGATGGTGCCTGCCCCGGCAATTAAGGACCGAGTCCTTCGAGCCTTGTACGCTCAGTTGACAACCATGCACACCACGTTACCCTGTATGAGTAGTTGGCTTGATCTTGAAGCTTGCCGAGACTGGTTGTTTACCCGTGGGTTGGCAGTGTAGTGTTAGTGTGGTGTTGAGCTCTGACTCCCCACATGAGATCGAGATACCCCACCTGATCAGTGGTAGGCTCTTCACAGCTCCAGGACCCGATTGCGTAGGCTTTTGAGATCCCTATCCTGGAGGATGAATGACGCCAGTTAAAGCTTGTGGACGGGTCTTGTGTGTTTGTCGGGACTACGACGGTAGTTTTCGATGACGCTTTTCGTGGGTCCTGGTGCATAACCTCTGCAGAGTTTTAGTCGATGCACATTGCCACGTGCTTTTGGAGGGACACCCCCTTGAGTTGTGCTCCTCGTTGAGTAGCTTTGTTTTTCTTCCTCCTCTCCTTTTCCAAAATGTTTTTGACTCCGGCCTTTGAGCTATGGCCGAGTGTGGAGATTACATCGGCATTAAAATGAACCCCCGTCCGAGATAACGGAGATCTCTGCGGGGCAAGATAATAAAATTTGACAGTTTTAAAGTAAAAGCTTTCTTGCATCTTTAAATAAAATAAATGTTTTAAACTTGCATTTAGCACTTGAGCCATGCCTTTACCCTTGAAACCATTTGCATGCATACATTGTTGTTAGCTAGTACACGGTTTTTGAGTATTCGTACTCACGGCTTTATAATTTGTTGTTTTCAGAGGATACTCTCAGCTTCGACTTCGACTACGTCTCTAACGGTCCGTGACGTCCGCTCCTGCGCTCAAGCTAGCCTGTGTGGAGGAGGTTCGCTACCGCTGCTATGTTGATGCTTCCGCCGTTGCTTTTGTTGGATTCCCGATAGAGATATATCTGCTCTGAGATATTTTCGGCCTGCGTGCCGATGGACCCCTTTGGAGAATTTTATTCTAATAATTTCACTTTGACCTACTATTTTCTATTCTTGTTTCTTGTTTAATATTTCTGTTATGGTTTCTTGATTGATCGCTTGTGATATCGTGCTTGCCAAACTCCTAGGATTGGCAAAGTCACGGATGATCGGGACTTATCGAAAGGTAAGGAAAATCCCGGTCGTTACAAAAAGTGTGTAGCTTGTCTTGAGCATCTCCAAATTCTTCTCCATGCTTCCTTTGATCCTCTCCAATGTTTTTAATCATAATAAAATCATTAGGTAGCCATCTATTCTCAAAGGAAGGAAGACATGTGTTTAGAAATGAGCTCACCTCTAAATTCAATTGTTGTGCACGAGTTATAGTAGGTGGAGGAGGTTGTGTGTATCCAATGAAGGGATGTCCTCATCACTTGCTGCCAGATTAGATGCTATCCAGGCAGAGCAGGTTGAGCAGATGAGATTCAAGCAGGAGCAGGAGAAGAGGATTCATCATGAGAGGGCCGAGTTTGAGGAGAGGATCCGACTCGAGCGCCTCCAGATTGAGGAGAGGCTCTGGACGGAGCGGCAGCTTGCTGAGGAGAGTAGACGGCAGGACAGGGAATTCCATGAGCGGTCGAAGCACACTCAGTTGGAGATTGCAGCAGCTATATCTTATGTGTGTGCCAGTTTTGGAGCGATAGCATCGTACCTCCAGTGGATCGGTATGACACCATTACCTGCATTTTCGACGACCATGCTACCGGGTTCCCTGCTCTCACAGCTACAGTCGACAACTCCTCAGCCATAGTACTCATCGGTGCCAGCTTTCACAACACAGCTTCAGCAATAGCAGCGGCCCAGCTACAACACCCTACTCTCTGCTCCATTATCATTATTTGTACTGTTTGGAGCAGCTAGCACAGCACCGACTACCGGAGGAACCAGTGTGCCAGTTACATCTTCTCAGTTCTCTCTGGTTTCCTCATTCTCTATATCGCCATACTTGTGTAAGCTGAGCCTAGAGTTTCAGTGCCTACATTGGAGATAGGGATAGCAGTGGGTAGTTCTCCGCTTGCCCCGAGAGTTCTCTCCTTCGAGGCTACCACTACTGAGTCAGTTTTGACAGAGCCACCGCCAGAGGTTTTAGAGGTAGAGTCCACAGCCACCACAGTCGAGCAGCCCAATATATCTGATGCAGCTATCTTGGTCGAGGTCGGGTATTCTATAGAGGAGGCAACTCAGGCCCTTACCAGTGCAGATCAACCAGCTTAGTTGATGGCAAGGAGCCTTCCCTGACGTCTTCTTCCGGTTTGAGTGCTTTTGATGACACTGAGCAGCCGGGAGATGAGTCAGCAACAGCAGTCGAGCCAGCAGCAGAGGAGCAGCCACCTAAAATCACTGCACCCAACCCTCCAGCCGCGTCTTTAGAAGATTAGATTCTCCTTAGGTCTAGAGTGTCGAGAGTGTGATGTGAGGGTGTAGCGCTTTTGAGAGGCTAGCTGTCTTAGGGGAGGACATGGATGGGTAGATAGGGCTTTGGATCTTTTGTTTGGTGGATTTCATTGGATCTTCTGTGACATTTTGATGAGCTCGTGATCTATTTGATCTTTTAGCTCATTGAGATTCAATTGGTTTCTGGACTAACCCCTATTATTTATTGTGTATGATTCTCGGAGTTGTGATTGTTTTGCAGGTCCTCTAGTGCATTGCGCTTCCTTTATATCAATCGTGCACCAACCTCTGTCTATCCAGTGTCTCTCTTCTCTTTATGCTTCCTCGATGCCATCTTTTTGTAATTAGATGACAAAGGGGGAGTGAGAATCCTCACATTTGGAGAGATCGTTTCCAAGGATGACAAAGGGGGAGAACTCATGCAAATTTCTAGGGGTCATAAAGGTAACGGGGTAGGTATTTCTATGAGATGGGTTTTATTCTTTATCTCATATCATCTTGTTTGAAATTTAGTTGTGAGTGCTATGGTTGTCATCAATCACCAAAAAGAGGAGATTGTAAGCTTCACGACCTCCTAAATGGTATGAATTGATTTTAGTGATTAAATGAACACTATAGGTAATGGTTGTAATTGTAGGTTTCGCCCCACAAATTTCTACTACATGGTGGATTTTCTCGATGGATGAAAAAGGACGATCCCAAGAAGACTTGTTCTGGGCGTTGGAGGACCAAGGCTAAGGGCAAGCAAGAGAGTCCATAGGAACACCGGTACTATTAAGGGAGGTCAAGTCATTCATCTCCAGTCTTACAAGTGTTAGAGAGTGTGAATGCTCCTTAGTTACCTCAGAAAGCACTGGAGATGGCAGAGGAAGCGAGGTCGAAGACCAAGGCTCAAGATTAGCTGAAGATGTAGTCACCGGACAATCCGGTGAGCCTTAGAGGAGCCAATCCAGAGAGAGGTGCTCTCTAGAGTCGAGGTGGAGCAATCACCTGACAGTCCGGTGGTGCAGTGACCGAACAGTCTAACGAGCCAGAAGCTGAAGTCCAGAAGAGGTGTCTCTGGAAGTTCAAGAGAGAAAGTCACCGGACAATGCGGAGAAGGTATGCATCAGACAGTCCGGAGAAGGTATGCACCGAAAAGTCCGGTGTCACATGGAATGGATTCAAGAGAGGGTGTTTCCCTGATCTACGAGAAGACAAGTCACCGGATAGTCCGATGGGAGTAGTCACCGGACAGTTCAATGATTGGAAAAAGCAGTCAGCTTTATGATATCACATTCCAACGGTTGTTTCTGGACTTGGAGCCTATTTAAACCGCAGAGGGGGGCGTTTTGCTAGGTGCCTGAGGTCTGAATTACTGGAGTAAACTTGTGAGAGGCCAAGGGACACCATCAAGAGAGCACAAGACAAGATTGGAGATCTTTTGTGCTAGTTGGAGAGTGATAGGGATCATTCATACACTTTTAGAGCTTGTGGGGCCTGAGAGGAGTGATATTTGCCTATTACTCTTGGTCTTGGCAGCCTAGACCAGCTAGGAGTTGTTGTTCAAGCTTTCGAGGAGATTGTGTAAGATGTCGCCAAGTTTGTGCGTAGTTTCGGGTCCTCGCTCGAAGGGGACACCAAGAGTAAGCACTCGAGCCTTGTAGGCTTGCTCTAGCGCTTGGGTATTGTGTGCGACAGCCGGGCCGCTGGTGTCTTCACTTTAGGAGTGAAGCGTACCCTTGTGAGCATTGTTCTGGGAATGATAGGAGGAACCAAGACTCCGATGGGAGTGGTTCAACGATGATTGGGGAAGGCGCCTACCTTCCGAGACCTTAGAAAAAAATTGCTAACCATTCTCTTGACTCTCTTTACTTTCTGCATTTCATATTGAGTAGAGTAGCTAGGTTGCTTTGTGATCACTCTTGGTGGCTATCATACTGGTGCTTGCTTGTTGTATTTACTTTTCACTTGCATTGTTAGGGGTCTTGGCCTACTAGAATTGCATAGGTTTGCTCTTGTTTTGATTGAGTCTCATAGTTTAAGTTTGTAGCGATCTCAGTGTCCTTGATCCTTTCACTGCCATCTGCAACCTCGGGCCCATCAACAACGTCAAAGGGGTCCAGAAACTCACCGAATGTCTGGCGACACTCAGCCGTTTTGTCTTCAAACTCGATGAGGTCATGTCGTTCTACTGACTCCTGCACAAGTCCGACCGCTTCACCTGGACCGTCGAGGTCTAGGAGGCGTTCGAGCAACTCAAGACTCTGTTGTTGACACCACCGGTCCTGACTTTGCTGACCCCTAGTGAGCTGTTGCTCCTTTACATTTCTGCAACATCGAAGGTTGTCAGCACCGTCTATTTTGTTAGCGAGGTGCTCTCCAGCGTCAAGACTAGATACTCTCAAGTGAAGAAGCTGCTCTACGCAATCCTCATCACCAGCCGCAAGCCGCGCCGCTACTTCAACAGCCATTCCATTCGAGTGGTACCATGTCAAGCCACTACGTACCTCGTCAAGCCATCATGTCCCAGACCCTCACCGACTTCATCGCCGAGTGGATGGAGGCTCAAGAATGCCGGGTCCCGCTGACCTCGAGCATTGTACAATGTTCTTCGACAGCTCCTGCATGCTAAGGGGCTCGGGGGCTAGCGTCATCCTCATCTCTCCGAGGGGCGACAAATTTGGGTACGTGTTGCAAATTCATTTCCGCGCCTCCAACAACGTTGCCGAGTATGAAGCCCTACTCCATGGCCACCTAATGGCCATTACCCTCGGCGTTCAACGGCTCTACATCAAGGGCGACTCCGAGCTTGTCGTTAATCAAGTCATGAAGGCATCAAGTCGCTGAGACTTGAAGATAGAGGCCTACTGCCAAGAAGTTCGTAAGCTCAAAGACAAGTTCGATGGGCTCGAGCTCCCTCACATTCTACGCCGCGACAACAAAGCAGCCGACGCACTCACCAAGATGGCCTCATGGCGGGATCCGGTCCTCGATGACATCCTAATCTACAAAGCCTAAGACTGCCGCGGCATATGCTTGAACCGCTCCCGAAGGAGGTTCGGCCCCCCAAAGTCGGCGACGATCTCCCGTGCCTGGGTCTGCATCTCTGCCTGCAGCTCCACCATCTGCTCCTTCGACATCCTAGCGGCGAGCCCATCGAAATCGGCGTTTGGGTAGTGGGAGCGGGTCAGTGCCAAGGCCAGCGAGGCTCTGTCCTCGAGTGTGACCATCAGCTCAGTGCCGATGAGCCCCGGGAGCTGCCGCAGCACCTGGGCCACGTACTCTATCGAGAGGGAGTCTTCAAGCACACCTTCAAAGATCCAGTGGCACATGTGGTGGGCCACCCTCTGCAGGGTCCAAAACTCGGTGAGCGCGCCTGCAGTAAACATGCCTGTTAAGGGGCCAACCCCTGCAGCGCTTTGATGAACACAAAAAGTAAAAACACTTACTGTCCCGCTCCTTCCCGACGGCCTCGACGGCAGCCCTGGTCTCAACCAGCTTAGCTTGGAGCTGGTTGATCGTCGACTTGCCAGCCTCCCGTGCCGCCATGGCTTGGGCGGCAGCCTCCTGCATCTCCTGCAGCTCCTTGGAGAGCTGCTCGACCTTTGCCTCGGCAGCGACGCACTCCGCATCGGCCACGTCCCAAGCCTCGAAGGTGCGCAGGAAGTTTTCCTCGGCCCGAGCGATAAAGCTCTCGGTGTTCTGGCGGGCTCCATCGGCAGCGACTCGAAGATCCTAGATGTGCTTCACCTCTGAGGTGTGCTGGATGGCCTGCTGCCGGAGCTCTGGAGAAAACAAGAAACTTTCGTCAAACCCCAGCCCTCAGATGGTAAAAGGTTGGGAAGTGTGAACCAACTTACTTGCAATTGTCTCCCTAGTGGAAGCAAGCTTGGAGGAGATCCTCCTATTCTCTGACCACGCATCAAAGGCTTCTCTTCGGGCCTGGTTGGCTTCCCCTAGCGTGTTCCGGCTCGATTCCCGGTCGACGGTGAGCTGGAGGTGAAGACAGATCATATTGTTCCTTGATCCGTCGCGAGCTGCCTTCGGCTTCTCCAACTCTCCTCGGAGAGTGTCGACCTCGGCCTGTAGCTCGAAGCCACCCAGCGGCCGACCCACTGCCCTGGCAAGGGTGTCCTACAAACAACATGATTCAATACACTGACATGCAGGTTCGAACAAAAACATAAGTTCTTAGAAAACTTACCCGACACCTCAGCAAGTATGGGTCGTCTAAAAGCTCTCGGCACTCGATCATTTCGCCGAGCAGCTTGCTGAGGCTTGAGCAGGCCACGAAGGCGAGCCTGCAGACCTCGGCCATCCGATCGTTGTAAACCTGGAAGGCCTCAGCCACGACCTCGTCCTTAGGGCCGCCTTCATCGCCCGTCCCTTGGCCTCCCGAGGACGAGGTCCTGGCCACTGTCGCAGAAGACGACGGCGGGACAACCGCCACAGCCATCTCCTCCAGAGCCCTTGCTTTGGACTCTGCGCCGATGACCGGGACGACTCCCGCTGCCGACTCCCCGGCGATCTCCTGGGCCGACTCCTGTGGGCCCGCGGCCTGGTCGTCTGGAGCAGTCTTTGCCTGTTTCTCGGCGGCCTCCGAGCTGGGCCCCTCCGCGTCTCTAACGGCAGTGGACAGAGCATGGCCCCCCGCCACGCGCACCGTGGCCCCAACATCGCCTTCTTCGTCGCCGACCACGGACGCCGGCGTGGGGATGACCGCAATAACGTGTATGGCGGCGATCGACGAGGGGGGCCTGCAAGATCTCAAAAGTAGGTCAGACGTGCAAACCAAACTTAATAACTCTAACGATTGAGTTCAGATGCAGGCTTACACTTTTGTTCTTCGGGTCAGGAATGGATGGTTCCGAATCGGCTTCAGTTTGCCAACGCTCAGAACCTCAGCCTCTTCTATTGCCGCCATGACTGCGGCAACAGCGGGGGGAGTATTCGGGTCGGCAGCAACAGTGCCCTCGGCCTCCCCCATCCCCACCATCTTCGTTGGGGACTCAGACTCGCCGCTCGATTCCCTTCGACGGCGACGAGGGACGCAGAACGGCGCATCCTCCAATGGCTTGGAATCTTCCTCGATGTCGGGGTCGGCTGGTGCTGCGACGCTTGGTCCGGCGGCAACAGGGGCCAGAGACAGGACCCCCGGGCCCCCCAACCCTGCGCTTGTTGTCGCCAGGGCCCCGACGGGCGGTAACACGGGCAGAAAACCTCGGCCATGCCAGAGCGACCTGTGCGACTGGGTCGAGGACCTGGGCAGCGAGCCTGCCTTGACGCCTCCGACCGGCGGCAGTCGTCTTCTTCCTCCTCGGCGCTGACGGCAGCGTCCCCATCGAGCTCACCGTGACAGCGCTCGGAGCGACTGGAATCGAAGCAGCCAGGGGCGGAGTCGAGGGCGCCGAAACAGGGGAAGGGGCAATCCCCACCTACAATGACATCGAGCAAATTCCTTCCTACGACTACGGCTCAAAAACAAGCCACGTAACGTTACGAACTTCGAAGACTAACTCATCAGGTCACCTAGATGATCGCCGGCCAGCTCGCTGGTGACTTCACCCTCCAGCAACCGTGCCAATCGACCCATCACTTCGGCTTCAGCTCGGTTCTGGTCACCATGCGTGTGTCATCGTCCAGACCGGTGTAGTCAAAGAGGAGTCGGGCCCGAAGCTGAAGAGGCTGAACACGGCGCTGGAGGAACGTGGCAACAAGCTGGGCGCCATTCAGTACCGCTTTTCGAAGCTCATCGATGCGTTGGAGAAGCGGCAGCATTGCTGCCTTCTCGGCATCTGTGGCGTCCGCGCCCCAAGTGTCCAGCTGCACTGCGGGCTCAACGCAGAACAGCGACAATTTGGGGGTGGCGTTCTCGGTGAAGAACCAATCCTCATGCCATCCGTTCATGGACATCTTAAGGTGCAGCTTGATGTATTCCTTGGCGCGCGTCCCGCGGAGCGTGATTTCGGCGCATCCAACGCTCCGCATCACTTCACACTCCAGCTGCGGCGCGATGCGGAAGAAGTACTACCACAACTTGAAGTGAGGGGCAATGGTGAGGTACGCCTCGCACAGCGTGATGAAGGCGGAGATGTGAAGGATGCCGTTCGGGTTCAAATGATGGAGGCAGACATCATAGTAGAACAAGAGCCCGTGGAAGAAGTCTGAGCCGGGTAGCAAAAGCCCGTGCTCGATGAAGTCGGTGAAGATCATGACCTCATTGGCCTCCGGCGATGGCTCCCAAATGCCACCCCTCGGACGCCACTTGACAACGTCGCACGGCTGGAGCAGGCCGCCCGTGACGAGGTGCTCGAGGACATCCGCGTGGGCGCACGACCTATTCCAACCGGAGGCCATGGCGGAGAAGCCAAAGACGGGAGCGACGAAGAAGGACGAGCAGGCCGAGGAGAATGCGAGCACGAGCACGAGCGCTGCAACAGAGACGGCGGCGAACTCAAGTGCAAGAGCGAAAGGAGGCGGAGCGCGTGAAGACGAAGAAGGCAAATGACTAAGTGGATTAAATCCACCCCACCGCCCTTCTTATAGAGACTAGGGGCGGATGTTTCTCGCCCCCATGACCCCAGACACACGACTTGACGGCGCAGTTACTGCTTCATCATGGGTGCGCGCGACGACGTAGCAGCTGACGTGACGTGCATGCGCCTAACGCGCCAGTTAATGACAGACAGGTGCCAGTTGGATGGGACGCGCAAACGCAAAATCGATGCGTCTTGGAGCCGTCCGATCGACTCCATCTGACCGTTTGAATCATCCAATGGTTACAATTCCCAGATGCAATATCTACCATCCACGTGGATGCGGCAAGACCATGCGATCACCAGAGCAGGTCCCAGGCAGCCGAGGGTCGGCTGCCAAATCGTTTGGCCCGGCACCTGTCAAAGCGCCGATCATGGGATTAGGCTAATCCAACTAGCCCGACCTAGGCGCAATGCTGATCATGAGACACAGCCGGCCCGACCGGCTTGATCTAGGCATCCATCTCAAAATTTGACCAATAGCGAAAATTGGTTCTGACTGTCATCATTGATTGGGAAAATCTGTCTTGAAGACTAAAGCCCCGACCGACCCTTCGAATCACCCGGAGGCTTGAGGGCTACGCCCTACGGGTGCACTCGTGTGCACCCGCAGGATCCTGTGCTCAAAAGAATGAAGTTTAAACCCTCGAGTAAGGATCAAGGACACCAAGAAGGAGGTTGAATTGGTGGACTTATAGCACTAATTTCGCTACGAACTTAAACTATAAGAATTGAACACAACAGAAGCAAACCTAAACAAGTCTAGTAGGCCAAGATCTCTAACAATGCTAGTGATATGAAAAAAACAACAAGCAAGCACTAGCACGATAGCCACCAAGAGTAATCAAAGAACAATCTATCACACTACTCAACGGTAAGTAAATGCGATAAGTCAAGAGAGTGAGATAGAGAGCGCTTAGTGATTTTTTTTCTGAGGTCTCAAAAGGTAGGCGCTATCCCCTAATCCTCGTTGGACCACTCCCGCCGGAGTCTCGATCGATCTCGTCGTTCCCGGAATGATGCTCACAAGGGTACGCTCACTCCCGGAGTGAAGACACCGGCGGCCTGGCTGTCGCACATAATACTCAAGCCCTAGAGCAAGCCTCCAAGTCTCGGGCGCTCCCTCTTGGTGTCTATTTCGAGCAGGGGACCCAGAACCGCATACAAACTTGGCGTCATCTTCCACAATCTCTTCGGAAGCTCGAACACCGACTCCTAGCCGGTCTAGGCTGCCCACACTAAGAGTAATAGGCAAAGATCACACCTCTCAAGTCCTACAAGCTCTAAAAGTGGATAAATGCTATCTATCACTCGTTTACTAGCACCAAAGATCTCCAATCCTGCAATGTGCTCTCTTAGTGGTGTCCTTTGGGCTCTCACAACTTGGCTTCAGCAATTCTGATCAAGGGCACACTGGAAAATGTCTCTCTCGACGGTTTAAATAGGCTTCAAGCCCAGAAACAACTGTTAGGACATGATGTCATAAAGCTGATTGCTTTATACAATCACCGGACTGTCCGTGACTGAACCACCGGACTATCCAGTGACATTTCTTCCTCCTCAGCCAGGAAAACATCCTCTCTGGAGTCCACTCCACTCCATAGGACACCAGACTATCTGGTGCATACCTTCACTGGACTGTCCACTGACTTTCACTTTTGGACTCACAGAGACATCTTTTCTGGACATCAGCTTCTGGCTCACCGGACTGTTCGATCACTGCACTGACAGACTATCCGGTGACTCTTCTTGTCGACTTCAAAGAGCACCTTTCTCTGAACTGGCTCCTCCAAGGCTCACTGGACTGTTCGGTGACCTCACCGGACTGTTCGGTGACTGAATCTTCAGCTGGTCTTGAGCTCCGATCTTCGACTTCGCTTCCTTTGCTATCTTTAGTGCTTTCTGAGAATCTAAAGAGCATTCACATCCTCTAACACTTGTATGACAGGAGACAAATGACTTTACCCTCTTAATAGTACCAGCATTGCTATAGACTCTCTAGCTGGTCCTTAGCCTTGGTCCTTCGAAGCTTAGCATCTCCTCTTCTAGGGATCGTCCTTGTCATCTACCGAGGAAGCTCACTATATTAATGTAAAATTAGCGGGGTGGTACCTACAACACAACCGTTACCTATGGTTGTTTATTCAATCACCAAAATTAATTCATACCTTTTAGGGGACTTCAAAGGTCATGAAGCTTACCATCTCTCCCTTTTTGGTGATTGATGACAACTATAGTACTTCCAAACAGTCCAAACGAGATGAAAGAAGATGGAGAATAAAATACATCTCGAAAGAACACTTACCCCCTTACCTTGATGACTCCTCAGAAAAATTTTGCAAGAGTTTCCCTCCTTTGTCGTGGGTAGGAAGCGGCACTGTCCTCTGGTTCTCCCCCTGTTTGGTAGCTCTCTCTCCTCTTTGTCATCTAATCATCTAAAAAGATGGCACCGAGGAAACAAATAGAGAGGGAGAACATGGGTTCAACAAAAAAATGTGCACGATAGAGAATGAGACACGAGCGCACATGCACAAGGAACCTGCAAAACAGATAAAGCACTAGGAGCCATACACACAGAAACCATGGGGTGAGTCCAAAAACTAAGTGCATCTCAATGAGCTAAAAGAGTTGAATAGAAAACAAGCTCATCAAAATGTCACAAAGAGCCGATGAAATCCGCCAAAAAAAATCCAGAAGCCCTGTCTACCCATCCACGACCTCCCCCTAGATAGCTAGCTCTCAGAGCGGTACACCTCATGTCTCTCACCCAACTCCTATGGAGAATCTAATCCTGCGCGGCTGAAGAAGAGGGTGCAGTGACGGTCGGAGGCTGATCCTCTACTGGCTGAGTTGCTGCTACTGGCCGGTCTCCTCCTAGCTGCTCAACATCGTCGAAGGCACTCAAGTCGAAGAAAGACGTTGAGGATGGCTCCTTGCCCTCAACTGAAGCTGGCTGATTTGCACTAGCAAGGGCCTGAGCTGTCTCCTCTGGAGAATATCCAACTTCGATCAGGATATCTGCATCTAACACTCTGGGCTGCTCGGCTGTGGTGGTTGTAGGCTCTGACTGTGAAGGCTCTGGTGGTGGCTCTGATAACGCTGACTCAGCAGTAGTAGCCTCAAAGGATAGAACTCTCAGAGCAAGTGGAGAACTATCAACTGCTGTCCCTGACTCCAATGCCGGCACTGACACTCTCGGCTCAGCAGAAGCAAATAGAACCAACGTGGAGTACGCGGAAACTGGAGAGAACTGAGAAGATGTGACAGGAACACTGACCCCTTCAGTAGTCGTGAGTGTGTTGGCTGCCCCAAAAGGTACAAAAGGTGAAAGCGGGGCTGAGAGCAATGTGGTGAACGTGGACTGCTGCTGCTGCTAGCTCTGACTCTACAACTCAGATGTGAATGCGGGCACTGAAGAATATTGAGTCTGAGGTGCAGTAGGCTGAAGCCGTGAAGGCAGGGGACCTGGCAGCGTGGTCGTCGAAAACGCTGGAAGAGATGGCATACCACTCCCCTGGAGATATGACGCGATAGCTTTGAATCTGACAGACATATAAGAAATAGCGGCTGCCATCTCCAACTGAGTGCATTGCAACCTCTCATGAAACTCTCTGTCCTGCCGTCTCCTCTCCTCTGCGAGCTCTCTCTCAATCCGCAGCCGCTCCTCAATGTGGAGGTGCTCGAGTCGGATCCTCTTCTCAAACTCGGCCCTCTCACGGCGCATAAGCTTAAGATGCTCCTCTCTGAACCTCCTCTGCTCCTCTTGCTCTGCCTGCATAGCACCCAATCTAGCAGCAAGAGTAGGGTCAAGTGTGGCACGAGAGGTAGGAGTCTCGGCCTGACATGAAGCCTCTATGCTTTCAGCACTCGGCTGTACTCACTTCGTAGCCTCAGTATCGACATCCTTCGGGGCTGTGGTGTCCTCACCTCCAGGGGTGCTCTGAGAAGCAGAAACCCGTAGAACTCTAGAGTCGAAAGGCTCAGCAGGACTGAAAGAAGTGGTGATCTCTTTGCAATGCAGCATACTCCTCCTCAGTCATCACTCTTCCTCTCCTCAGCATTAGACATATGTAGGGGGCAAAAGGTAACTGATGTGCTCCAATCCCCTCATAAATCACATCCTCCATCTGAGCTAGTAGCAGATCTGTCAAATCAAATATCTCATGCCTCAGCAAAAACACAGCAGCCACTGATGTAGAATAATAACACTCTCCCTGTAGTGAGCATGAGGTGCTATCGACCTCCCAAGCAACCCTCGAAGAACACAAGCCTCGTGTATCAAGCGCAGAGGGTGCCTCGAGTAATGCTCCACATGAGGTGGCGGGAAAGCAATACTCAGTCTCTCATCACTCGACTCCATCCCTCCAAACGGTCTAAACGGCGGTGAGAAATCTGAATGGGCCAAAGTGTGGATCCGTATCTCTGAAGATATGAACTTAAGCGCTGTCAAGACATCGGACCTCTCAAAGCGGTGTGGCTCCTCTCTATACATGAACCAAAGATACGAGCAATCCGAAGAGATCCACAAGTAGGCATAGAACTACAGTACTACCTCCTCACTGTACCTCAAGGGCAGGGTGACCAAAACAGACAAACCTGAAAGATATGAGATGTGCTCCTCCATGTCAACCCCAGCTCCTCTGCTCAATGCCTCTAAAGAACAGTGGCGATGTGCTGCAAACACTGAACTCTTGCCCTTAGTGGCAAACTGTCTCTTGTAGGCCTCGAAGATCCTCCGCTGGAGCACTGTCCAAAATTGTCCAGCATCTGCATGTCTCCCAACAGGGACCCAGGTGAAGTCCACTCCTCTTGGCCTTAATGGCCGGGCCCTTCAACTTCAGCAAGTCAACCTCCACCTCAGCGATCCTGCCCATGGCCCAGCGAGCTCTCTCGGCTCTAGATGTGTAAACCTCGCACACTCCAGTCCTCTGATGTGGACACCTCTGTGTCCTCTGCTATGAGCTCCTCTAGACTGTCTCTCCCTCCGCGGTTCTCGACTGCCTACTGGCAGGAGCTCTCCGCGGCTGCGCCTCTGCAACAAGAGGAGTGGTCGCCACTCTCTGACACGTCGACCTCCTCAACTCCCCCTAGGACTCAGCTGCACCAATCCTCAAAGCACCTGCTCTCCTCTGTGGTGGAACATCAATATCTGCTGCAGCTAGCGCTTTGTCCCACTCAGGGTCGCCTGTACTCAGCTTTTTCTTCTTCTTCTCAGGCTCTACAGCCTTGCCCTTTTCCTTCTCCTCAGAACTCAGTCTCTGTCTGCCCATACTGTCAACTGTCCCTGAGAGATCAACTGCAAAAAACTCTGACCAGCTGACACTGCAAAGTGGGATTAAGAGCTTGGCTTTTAACCCATCCTAGTGAAAACCACTGTACTGACAGAGTGGACTGCCGCTGACACTGTCCTGATCCAATGTCCAACTGTCACTGCACCACATAGGAATAAAATATGGGTTGTAAGCACAAAAGGTGAGCGACTCTAAATGAAGTCCTAACGGTGGAATCAAGGACATATCACCGATCAAATAAAACAAATGAGCACAACGGTAATATCGACAGACTAATGCCACAATTTATAATATAGCAATGCATCCAAATTGTGACACTAGCGACAGGAGACTCAATGCCATACTAAAATTATGCAAGCAATGACCTCAATATGGCACCAAGTACGGGAATTGTTAACTAATCATGTTAATTAGTAATAAAAGGTGAAACCTTTAAGCAATTTATACCAATTTTCGCAATTAATCAACAAATAAGGCATGCGGGCATTTCCGATGAAATGTAAGAGGTAGAACACGATACCCCGCAAAAGAAGAATGCCGGGGAATGCTGAAGAACTCGTCGAACAAGAGCCGATCACTCTAAAGGCTAAACCCCACGAGGGTTTTGGTGAAATGCGAGGTGACGGCGTGGTGGAAGCACGGCGAGGGCAAGCAAGGGCTGAGCAAGCACTCTGAAGACGAGTCTCGTCGACAAGCAGCAGTGGCGAGAGGGCGTGGTGCGGCGGGGCGGCGCGGCGGCGTGAGGCAGGGCAGCGACGGCGCTAGAGCGGCGCGAGGCAAGGCGGCAAGGCAGTG
>BCLF01000095.1:1164146-1174830 GCA_001602275.1 Zoysia japonica
CCATCATTGACCGCCGTTGCCCACCTCTTGCAACCCCCCCCCCCCGGCGACAGCGGCCGTCGCAGCACCCCGCAATGCAGTTGCCCTGCTGCCGGCCTCCTCCTGTGCCGCGGGCTCCCGCCTCCGCCCCCCCGGCGCTGATGGCACCCAGTCGCCGCCTCACGCAGCTCGCCCTCCCTTCCTGTCGCGTCCAGCGCCGCCGCTGCGTTCTTGTCCGGTCGAAACACCCTCCATGTTGCCAGAGAAAAGAGGCGGGCAGAGGAGGAAGAAAGGGTGAGATTGATGGATAGTATTTTGGTCTTTTCATATGACAGATGACCAGTGAAAGAGATAATTGCAATTAAATCTTGAACGATGGTAAAAGAAAGGAGAGGGATGGATTATAATGATATTGTAGTGAAGCCCAACATTATCATGGTATTGTAGTGAAGCCTATTTTTGTGAGTGGTAAGCCCAACAGATGCTTACATTCTTATGGATTGGAACTGTATTTATTTGGGGTATTTTGGTATATTGAACAGTGGTTTGTTTTTGCATCGGGATTCAAGTAATCCTTACATTCCTGAACGGAGGAAGTAGTCTGCATCACACCTGCTGTCGGTTCTCAATTTGAGACATCAAAAAACAATGGAATAAAATTCATAGGAAGTGATGAAGAGTATACTGGAGTAGTACCATGCATGTAACAGTAAGCTGTCGGCTTGCAATGGCCATGTTGGGATAGTATACCAGGGTACTTGTGGACCCGGCCTCTACACAAAGGCCCATCTACAAACTACGGCCCACAAGGTTTACATCCCGCCAAGAACGTCCCGACTTTAGGGGTCGGAACCGCGCAAGCGTCCAAGCCCGACCGACGGAAAGTTGAAGCTACAAGACAATAAGATTCAGCCCACCAACGGCTAGAAGCCAATGCTCTGACCCGATCCCTAAGGGTCGGTCACCACCTTAGCAACTAACCACTGATAGCCGCAGAGATTCTCTGCCAATGTATAGTCCGACCCCTATAAAAGGGGTACCACGGGCCATTAGACGAACAACAAAGAAAAGAGAAGAAGACAAGCCAAGCAAGACACAAGTAACAGCCATCCCACTGTAACCACATCCACCCACGTGAGCTAGGGTTTTTGGATCGAGACAAGACCCTTTCGCTTTTGTACTCATGTTTTTGAGTTCATACGATTTGATCTCTCTCGTCCCTGGACGTAGGGTATTACGACTCTCGGCGGCCCGAACCAGGTTAACCTTTGAGTCTTTTTCGTAGACTAGGCCATTCGAATACGAAGAGCGCACGAATACTTCCTTCGATTACGTAAATTTTACTGTGCCAGTGGTCAGAACACCGACAATTGGCGCGCCAAGAAAGGGTTTTTCGTTGTGCGTTTTCGCTTTGCTTTTCGATGGCTTCAGTTTTCGCTTTGGTGGGGGAGTCCTCGATCTCTTGCCTATTTTTCGGGTGTTTTGTGGCTGCCATCGCTCGTGATGGCCGATCATGGAACATCCCCACTTTCGCTGCTGGCCAAGCCTTTCGCTTCGGAAGCTTGGATTTCGTTGCCGACAACGACGGCGAGCTTCACCTTCAGACCCCGCGCAAGCGTCGTTCGCCTTGCCGTCGTTCACCTCGTTGCCTGCCACACGATATGTTGGGCCATGACCCGTCTCGTGAGTGCTTCACGCTACTGCCTAACAAGGCCGCGGAGGTCGATACCACGAGCAAAGCTCTTGACGATGATTCTTCTCCGCACCGTCACGCTCTTTCTGTCGTCGAAGACGTACTCCGGCGCAAGCTTGCAGTCGGGGGCGATGGTCAGGGCAAGAGTGCCGCTGCAACGAGCGGTGGCACCCGAGCCCGGGCCCGGGCCCGGTCCACTTATCAGCAGATAATGGATAGCGGCACACCCGCTTTTGACACGTCGTACGAGAATTTGGCTGCGGCGGCTTACGTCCTTCACGAGTCTGCACTCACTACGAACAGTGTCGGTCTCAAGGATGTCAATTTTTTTGACATTGTTTACAGGACTCTCATGTCATATATTATGACGTCACGTGGTCGACACTACTTCCTAGATTAGGGATGTCGGTTTCTTTGACGTCACAAAACCGACACTTTTATGTATTTCAATAAGAGCTATCTTAATAGCACAAATCAAATGCAAATAACAAATTAATAAAATACATTGACAGAGACAATGTATTCACAAAGTGAATGTTTAGGGTCACATATGTACACAAGTTCATCCACTGCAGCAGATTAATTTACACATATACATGAATACTTCACGTAGAACTAACAACTAAAATTTCATTTGCTCGGCCAACTCCGGTCTTGTTCATTAATTCTCTTTTGCCCAACCTCAAAGTTTTGGCAAATTAGTTCAAAATTGTGATATTTCCCGCACAACTAGCAAGTTCTGGATATGCTGCCACATCACCTAAAAATTCATAATATTTACCCATTGGATGAATAAACTCATGCATCATAAAGCGAATCATCCGAGATGCAATGTCATTGAGTGTAGCTTCATCAAATTGGCTTCCTTGCACTTGCACCTGCTTGTCTGCCTGCCAATATTAAGAACATAATTAGTAATTACTAAAATGCAAATATCGATACAGTGTGAAAATGCAAATAACAATATTACTAAAACTTCAAGTACTTACATTTTTGCATACATAATCATCGTTGGGCAATGTCATGTATTTTTCACAGCCAGCTTCTATGTATTTGCACACATATTAGCCACAATGCACACTGCCAGGAGCCTGTTTTGCACACTTTGAGAACAAAATGGAAAGGTTAAAAGTCTCAAAGATATAAACAAAAATATAGTGATACAGATTATTCAATTATGGTGTAGTAGTACCGGAAAATATGTTTTGTGCGATATTTTTTCTTTCTGTTTTGGATGGTGTTTTCCTCCATGCATGATGTAGAACTTGTAATTAAGAGCTGTCACCGATAAAAAAATATTGTGTCATGATTATGATTATGAATATCAGATCACTAAGGAATTAAAATGATATTAGAGGTCATTACGCATCAAAGACTTCCAAGAAATCGTGTTCTGTACTTCTCTTACGATCAATGGAGGCAACTACCCAAGCCTTCCCATATTTTTGGATATATCATGAAAGAGATCCAATTATCTATAACAAAAGAAGAGAGTACAGAATAGAAAGACTTTTGCTCTCTGTGCGGCCTTCCAACGCTCTAAGGTCCTTGACTCGTATGGCAATTACATATCCGATATCGCAAGTCATAAGATATATATGGTCCATGCTGCCACTCTCATCTCACTTAGTTTGCTTTCATCATCGAGCACAAATATAACTGAAAAGTACATTGTGCCTACAATTTGATTATATTAGATTATGTTTATAATCCAGATGACATATAGCAATAGCAATCTTCCTATATATAAGAGAATTTAGGGCAGGTGTCATAGTAGTGTCGATCAAATATAATGTCAGCAATATCAGCACAATACGGTAATAGTGTCGGTCGCTGACATCATTAAACCGCCATTGTAATTCACACAGCAATTTCACAGGATTCGCACAAGAATTTCACATGCATCAGGTAAAATTCATAGGAGAAACATAGGAATCAAGAATTTTACCTTTGTGTCAAAGAAGGTCTTAAAATGTATCCATAAACTAAAAAATAATATGTACATACATCAAAAATGTCATATAGCATTTCGAAGCCACAAAAATTGAGAGGAACAATGGTGGGAAAGGATGCGACTTGCAGTTTGCAGATTGCCAGAATGGGGGAGGGTAGGCGGCTTACAGTTTGCAGAATGCCGGAATGTGGAAGAGGAGGCGGCTTCACGAGAAAAAATGGTTGAGGGTACTTACATTAGGGATACGGAGTGGGTGAGGGGGAGAGGAGACGCCGGGAGACCAAAGCCATACGTAGCAAAAAAAACGCAGTGGGCGTCGAGGTCGGAGGGGAACGCGCAGTCGGAGGTTGGAGGAGGACGCGCATCTGCGACCAGTGCCGGAGCCATGGAGGACGATCGAGTAGCCTTTGGCCGGTGCCGGAGGAGCAGCGACGGGAGCAGCAGCAGCGGGTTTAGGGTTGGCGAAAAATTTCGGCAGCGTAACAGCGTCGCGCGGGATATGAAAAGGCCACCAGGTTTAGTGTAGAGCGATGCGACAAGTCCTGCTTATATAGTAAGATTAACAATGTCAGGCACTATGACGTCACGATAACCGACACTACAAACACTTCTAATAACTTTAACAATATTTTTAATGTTTTTTTTCGAAGTATATAACGATATTTGACCTACAATTTTATTTTAGTAAATTGCAGTGTGTGAGGAATCTGACAAATTTTTGTTTGTATTTTTCTATGTACTTTCATAAAAATTTTAGTTCTAATGGAACTATAGGTTACGAATCATTATGGCACTATATGTTATGAGTACAAGAAAATGTTGAATGTACGTTGAAAGTGATTACAAAATTTATAAAAAAACTATGTTATAAAATGAAATAGGAATGCTTATCATCTAAAAAACATTGTACAAAATAATGGAACATTTAGCGCGAAAAAAATTTGAATTAATTTAATTTATGTTTGCTGAGTAACGTTGTAATTTCGGTCAAGTCCGTCCGACACTACAGAAGCAAAAGACCAACACTGTTAATAAGTTTAACAATTTCTTTATTGTTTTTTCACGACGTATATAATGATATTTGATCTACAATTTGATTTTTGTAGATTGCATTGTGTATGGAACTAGAAAAAATTTTGTTTGAATTTTTTTGAGTCTTTTCTTGAAAGTTTTAGTTCAAATGGAACCATAGATTAGCAATCATATGGCACTACACGTTATGAGTATAAGAAAATGCTGAATGTAGGTGGAAAGTTATAACAAAATTTATAAAAAAAATACGTTCTAAAATGAAATAGGATTGCTTATCATCTAGAAAACATTGTACAAAAAATGGAACATTTGGTGCTTAAAAAAATTCAAATGTTTTCTTGTGTTTGCTGAGTGACGTTGTAATTTCGGTCACTTCTGACCGATACTACAGAAATAAAAGACCGACACTATTGTTATTGTAATATCGTTTATTGGTGATGTCATACCGACCGACAGCACTAACTAAACCCTAAATCGGTGCAAAAACCGGCCCCACTGCTGCATCAAATGCACCGGTTAGGGCGCCGATTATGAAACTTGTGTTTTCGCGCCAAACATGTCCAATCCACTCCATTACCCCCCAAAAACCAAGTTTGGTTATGTATATTATGTTTTGGTCACCTTAAAATATCAGCGAGAAAACCGGCCACACAGGTGCATAAAATGCATCGATTCGAACGTCGATTATGAAACTTCTATTTTCGTGTCAAACATGTCCAATCCACTCCATTTCACCAAAAAACCAAGTTTAGGCATGTATATCATTTTTGGGCCACCTTCATAAATCAACGCAAAAACAGGCCCCATAGGTGTATTAAATCCACCGGTTCGGCGCCGATTATGAAACTTGTGTTTTCTCGCGAATTATATCCAATCCATTTCCATTACATCCAAAAACAAAGTTTGAGTATATATATAATGTTTTGGTCCCCTTCAAAAATCGGCATAAAAACCGGCCCCATAGGTGCATTAAATGCACCGGTTTGGCGCCGATTATGAAACTTGTGTTTTCACGCGAAACATGTCCAATCCACTGCATTAAACCCAAAAATCAAGTTTGGGTATGTATATCACGTTTTGGTCACTTTCAAAAATCGGCGCGACCAACAGGTGCAATAAATGCACCGGTTCGGGCGTCAATTATGAAACTTGTGTTTTCGTGCCAAAAATGTCTAATCCACTCCATTACATCCAAAAACCAAGTTTAGATATGTATATCATGTTTTGGTCACCTTCAAAAATCGGCACGCAAACCGACCCCACAGGTGCATTAAATGCATCGGTTCGGACGCCAATTACAAAACTTCTATTTTCGCGTCAAACGTGTCCAATCCACTCCATTACACTCAAAGAAACAAGTTTGGGTATGTATATCATGTTTTGGTCACCTTCAAAAATCGGCGCGAAATTCGGCCGCACAGGTGCGTTAAATGCACCGGTTCGGGCGTCGATTATGAAACTTGTGTTTTCACGCAAAACGTGTCCAATCCACTCTATTACACCCAAAAACCAAGTTTGGGTATGTATGTCATGTTTTGGTCACCTTAAAAAATCGACGCAAAAACCGGCCACACAAGTGCCTAAAATGCACCGGTTCGGGCACCGATTATGAAGCTTGTATTTTCGCGCCAAACATGTCTAATCCACTCCACTACACCCAAAACCAAGTTTGGGTATGTATATAATGTTTTTGTCACCTTCAAAAATGGGCCCCACAAGTGCATTAAGTGCACCGATTCGGGCGCCAATTATGAAACTTGTGTTTTGGTACCAAACATGTCCAGTCCACTCCATTAAACCCAAAAACCAAGTTTTGGTATGTATATCATGTTTTGGTCGCTTTCAAAAATCGATGCCAAAACGGGTCCAACAGGTGCATTAAATGCACCGGTTCGGGCGCCAATTATGAAACTTGTGTTTTTGCGCCAAACAAGTCTAATCCATTCCATTACACTCAAAAACTATGTTCGGATATGTATACCATGTTTTGGTCACCTTCAAACATTGGTGCGAAAATCGGCCACACAGGTGCATTAAATGCACCAGTTCGGGTGCCGATTATGAAACTTGTGTTTTCGCGCCAAACATGTCCAATCCACTCCATTATACCTAAAAACCAAGTTTGGCTATGTATATCTTGTTTCGCTCACCCTCAAAAATTAGCGCGAAAATGGGCCCAACAGGTGCATTAGATGCACCGGTTGGGGTGTCAATTATGAAACTTGTGTTTTCGCGCCAAACATGTCCAATCCACTCCATTACACGCAAAAACCAAGTTTGCGTATGTATATCATGTTTTGGTCACCTTCAAAAATCGGTGCAAAAACCGGCCCCACAGGTGTATTAAATCCCCCGGTTTGGGCGTCGATTATAAAACTTGTGTTTTCACGCCATACATGTCAAATCCACTCCATTACACCCAAAAACCAAGTTTGGTTATGTATATCATGTTTTTTGTCACCTTCAATAATCGACGCGAAACCGGCCAAACAGGTGCATAAAATGCACCGGTTCGAGCGTCGATTATGAAACTTCTGTTTTCGTGTCAAACATGTCCAATCCATTACACCCAAAAAGCATGTTTGGGTGTGTATATCATTTTTTGTCACCTTAAAAAATCGGTGCGAAAACAGGCCCCATTGGTGCATTGAATCCATCGGTTCGGTGCCGATTATGAAACTTGTGTTTTCGTGCCAATCATGTCCAATCCATTCCATTACACCCAAAAACAAAGTTTGAGTATGTATATAATATTTTGGTCACCTTCAAAAATCGGCACGAAAACTGGCCCCACAGGTGCACTAAAGGCACCGGTTCAGCGCTGATTATGAAACTTGTGTTTTCACGTGAAACATGTCCAATCCACTCCATTAAACCCAAAAAACAAGTTTGGGTATGTATTTCTTGTTTTGGTCACGTTAAAAAATCAGCGCGAAAACGGGCCCAACAGGTGAATTAAATGCACCGGTTCGGTCGCCAATTACGAAACTTGTGTTTTCGCGTCAAACATATCCAATCCACTCCGTTACATCCAAAAACCAAGTTTTGATATGTATATCATGTTTTGGTCACCTTAAAAAATTGACACGAAAACCGGCCACACAGGTGCATTAAATGCATCGATTCGGGCACCAATTATCAAACTTGAGTTTTCGCTTCAAACATGTTCAATCCAATCCATTGCACCCAAAAACCAAGTTTGGGTATGTATATCATGTTTTAGTCACCTTCAAAAATCGCTACAAAAACCGGTCCCACATGTGTATTAAATGCCCCGGTTCGGGCGCCGGTTGTAAAACTTGTGTTTTCGCGCCCAACGTGCCCAATCCACTCCATTACACCCAAAAATCAAGTTTGGGTATGTATATATTGTTTTGGACACCATCAAAATCGGCCCCACATATGCATTAAATGCACTGGTTCGGGCGTCGATTATGAAACTTGTGTTTTGGTGCCAAACATGTCCAATCCACTCCATTAAACCTAATAACCAAGTTTGGGTATGTATATCATGTTTTGGTCACGTTTAAAAATCGGCGCGAAAACGGGCCCAATAGGTGCATTAAATGCATCGATTCGGGCGCCAATTATAAAATTTGTATTTTCGCGCCAAACATGTCCAATCCACTTCATTACACCCAAAAACCAAGTTTGGGTATGTATACCAAGTTTTGGTTACCTTAAAAAGTCGGCACGAAAACCGGCCCACAGGTGCATTAAACACACCGCTTCGGCGCCGATTATGAATTTTGTGTTTTCGCGTCAAACATGTCCAATCCACTCCATTAAACCCAAAAACCAAGTTTGGGTATGTATATCATGTTTTGGTCACCTTCAAAAATTGGCGCGAAAACGGCCCACATGTGCATTAAATGCACCGGTTCGGGCGCCAATTATGCAACTTGTGTTTTCGTGCCAAACATGTCCAATCCAGTCCATTACACCTAAAAATCAAGTTTGGATATGTATATCATGTTTTGGTCACCTTCAAAACTCGGCGCGAAAACAAGCCCCACTGGTGCATTAAATGCACCGGTTCGGGCGTCAATTATGAACCTTCTATTTTCACGTCAAACATGTTCAATCCAATTCATTAAACCAAAAAACCATGTTTGGGTATGTATATCATGTTTTAGTTACCTTCAAAAAACGGCGCGAAAACCGGCCACATAGATGCATAAAATGCACCGGTTCGAGCGCCGATTATGAAACTTGTGTTTTCACACGAAACATGTCCAATCCACTCCATTAAACCTAATAACCATGTTTGGGTATGTATATCATTTTTTGGTCGCTTTCAAAAACCGGCGCGAAAATCGGCCACAGGTGCATAAAATGCACCAGTTCGAGCGCCGATTATGAAACTTCTGTTTTCGCGTCAAACATGGCCAATCCACTTTATTACACACTAAAACCAAGTTTGGGTATGTATATCATTTTTGGTCACCTTCAAAAATCGGAGCGAAATCGGGCCTTGTAGGTGCATTAAATCCACCGGTTCGACGCCGATTATGAAACTTGTGTTTTCGTGCCAGACAAGTCCAATCCATTCCATTACATCCAAAAATAAAGTTTGAGTATGTATATAATGTTTTGGTAACCTTCAAAAATCGGCGCGAAAACCGAGCCCATAATTGCATTAAATGCACCGGTTCGGTCAACAATTATGAAACTTGTATTTTCGCGCCAAACATATCCAATCCACTCCATTGCACCCAAAAACCAGGTTTGGATATGTATATCATGTTTTGGTCACCATCAAAAATCGGCCCGAAAACCAGCCACACAGGTGCATTAAGTACACCGGTTCGAGCGCCGATTCTGAAACTTGTGTTTTCGTGTCAAACATGTTCAATCCACTCCATTAAAGCTAAAAACTAAGTTTGGGTATGTATATCATGTTTTTGGTCACCTTCAAAAATCGGCGTGAAAACGGGCCCCACAGGTGCATTAAATGCACCGGTTCGAGCGCCAATAATGAAACTTGTATTTTCGCACCAAACATGTCCAATCCACTAAAACCATGTTTGGGTATGTATGTCATATTTTGGTCCCCTTAAAAAATTGGCCCGAAAACCGGCCCCGCAGGTGCATTAAGTACACCGGTTCGAGCGCTGATTATGAAACTTGTATTTTCGCGTCAAACATGTCCAATCCACACCATTACACCCAAAAACAAAGTTTGAGTATGTATATCATGTTTTGGTCACCTTCAAAACCGGTGCAATAATCGGCCCCACAAGTGCATTAAATGCACCGGTTCGGGCGTCGATTATGATGTCACAAATTCTATCTCTAATGGAAAGAATAGTAGATTCGTCCATTTTCATTCATTTGAAAATTCGTTTTGTGTTAGACCCCTCCCTTGCACCTCCGCATAACGTTGTGCAGTTATTCTAACTCCCACAACATCGGCACGTTTCCATTTCTGTCGAAGATCCCTAACCTTCGCGCAGTGTTGAGCGGCGACTCCAACAACTCAAACTGCTATCATCCCGCTATCTCTAAGATGTTATACTTTTACTAAAATCCTAATCATGAGAGAATATATATATATATATTCTACACCCTGGGTCGGTCCAGCGCACCCGCGCCTCGTCCAACCGCACCCCGCGCGCCAACCGACCACACCCTGCACGTTGACCGAGTGCACGCCTCCCCGCCCGCGCGCCACCCGCGTTGACCTACCTAAAAAAGGCACATTCAGTAATTTCTTTAGAAGGAGTAATTTCGTTGCGTTCAGTAATTTCTTTTCCTTACTAACATTGCTTCGGTTTTATTCAGTAATTTCTCCAGATTCATTCAGTAATTTTCACTCCCTTTCAGTAATTTCTCTAGATTCATTAAGTAATTTTTGTGCTTCAGAGCAAATCTCGTCACCGGCGAGCTCGCGACGCAGCCACCGACGCCATGGTCACCGAAGAATCTCTTATCTACGTGGATTTGTATCCTCGAGTATCTCCACTCTACCGCCGGACATAGAAAAATGGAGGAAGGTAGGCCCGGCGGTGGGGAGCGTGGTGCGG
>BCLF01000096.1:10472-29242 GCA_001602275.1 Zoysia japonica
CCCCCACGTCGCGCCCCTGCCTCCCCCTTCCGCCGGCCGCCGCCAGCACCTGGAAAACGGTGCTCCGGCGCGGCCCCCAACTCCGGCAGTCTCCCAAAGCGGCAGCTGGAAGAGCCCTCGATCTGATCTTGTATGCCCATGCGCCTCCCTGAAATTTCTTTGGTTTCTTAGTTCACCGCACAATTTCTCTATTAATTTTTGTTCCCCATATTTGAATGATTGCTTAGTTACATTTATTGAGCGTGATTTTTTCATCAAGTAAAGAACAGTGACATCATCAAGCGGTTTCAAACAATGAAGAAGCGCAAAGTAGAATTGTGTTTTATTTAATATTTTGTAATTTATCTTTGTTAAGATTGTGAACAATTTATCTTTTAGTTCACTTCTAGGGACATCTTGTATTATAATGTGTTTTAAATTCACTATTGTGCACTTTTTTTTTGCCTGGTTTTGTTTCCTTTTTGTTGTCTGATTGGCTTGGGTATACCCAAGATTCAGTTGCTGCGTCCGTCACTGCAAACCTGCCGCTCCTTCTCCAGGCGAGAATTGAGATCTTGTCCCCAATCCTCATCCTGGCTTTTGTAGTCTACATCGGCTGGACCCTTGCGTGGAAGGGGCGCGTATCGGAAGAAATTTGAGTTCGCCTTTGGATGTGGGGATGTGGATGGGACCAGTACCCGCGGGAACATGGGCAGCTGCGCCTGCTGCCTGGGCGACCTGGGGGCCGGGGGGTTCTCTCCACTAGCATTAGGTTGGGTGCCTCGCCTTATTGGTCGGTCCTCCTCTGGCTTCAGTCATTTCTTGGTTTCCTGTAATTTGGATGCTTTTGCTGCTGTCTAATTTTCCTTGCTACACAAAAGTGGAAACTACATATGGTTGTCGATAGGTACCTCAACTCTGCATAACTACATAAATAGCGTGACCACTGCAAATATAGGGACTCGTAAAATTAGTGCACTATGTATAACCTTTATGTTAACTTGGTTTTATATTCTTGCTATGTGTATGTCGTCAGCCTTAGCTTTGTTTTCTATAACTTTTAGTTTACAGTCATGCATTACTCTGAAATTAGAGTCATTAAGCTTACCACTTATCCTAAGTTGATAAGTGCATTTCAAGGTAGCTATCTTCATTAAATGTCACATATTCATTCATTTAACATTTGTTTGTAAGGTGGCTTTTAGAGAATCTAAACTGAATTCTTTCTAGAGCAGTGAATAACAGGCCAAAAGCGATCCAATTGTGTTTTTTTTTTGTGTATGTGTCTATGCAGAGCTGAGGCATGGAGGACGAAGAAAACATCAAGGGAGAACTGTTGGCTGTGGAGTCGCAACTCCATGATATCCAAGGTATCATCACAATAATTATAATAGGAACATGTTATCCCACTGATTATGGACACGTGATTCTTTTCCATGACATATTAATCTCTATCAACTACTTACTGAACTATGTAGGAACCTTATGGTTTTTGCCTCCTGCTCTACTTTGAAACTAGAAGCCTTTATCCACTTTTACTTATGAGATATTTCATGCTCCGATGAGCTCATCCAGCTAACCAGTCTGACTGTCTGGCCCAATCCTGAAAACTCATTTCTGTCATCATCATCACTTCGGTCATGAAGTGACTTCATGCCCTATGTGTCCTCCTTGATTGTTGGAGACTCAGGGTTGTAGTTAGAGCATTGTGGCTTGTAATGTTTCCTGATTTTAATATGCTTTTCACTCTGAAGAGCTTTTTTTTCTCTTTCTCAGATATCAATATATTACTGCAGACCTAATAAATTCTTAATTACGCCTTTTTGAATAATACTGAGCTTATTTTCACAATTTTGAAATTCATGCTTTCTAGGACAAATTAAAATACTACTTGATCGCCAAGAGGAGTTGTATGAGCGTCAGTCACAGTTGAAGGCTTTGCTTGAAGCATCTAAGCTGTCCAGAAATACAACAATTAGCACATCTGCAATTGCTCCAGAAGATTGGTCTGGGAGCTTCCCATGGGATTATGAGGCTGACAATACCCGATTCAATCTATTTAGCATTTCCTCGTACCGATCAAATCAACGAGAAGTAAGTTTATAGGAGACTAATCAACTTTTTAAAATTTCTTCCTGTTGAGTACTGCTAATTAAAACTCAAATGGCAAGACTTTTTTATATTCAGCACCAAACGGAGTCCCCATAAATTTCGTTAATGAAGAACAAAGTTTGCAGTTTCTATATCTTTATGGTGTTTCTGGGTAGCGTGCTATTACAGTCAGTGATCTATATGGTGTTCCAGTTGCGAGGATAGGCCTTTTTTTCTTGATGGCCCCCAAGTGTTTTTATATCTTTTCTTCTTAATGCTATTTCAATTTACATAAGCCGTGTCATATCATATAAATTCCTCTCATGGTGTATCCATTTAAACATATTCTACTTACAGATAATTAATGCTGTCATGAGTGGAAGAGATGTTCTGGTCATAATGGCAGCTGGTGGAGGGAAGAGTCTATGCTACCAGCTCCCAGCTGTACTTCGTGATGGAATTGCACTGGTTGTCAGCCCTTTACTTTCCCTTATCCAGGACCAGGTGATTAAACTGTAAATACTGTTTTTTGGTTGCCCTATACATTGTTGTTCTGATCCTTGGAGATTTATACCATTCCAGGTCATGGGACTTGCAGCTTTAGGTATACCAGCATACATGCTAACTTCAACTACTAACAAGGAAGTTGAGAAGTTCATCTATAAAGCACTTGACAAAGGTGAAGGAGAACTGAAGATATTATATGTGACACCTGAAAAGATCTCAAAAAGTAAAAGGTTCATGTCTAAGCTTGAGAAATGCCATCATGCTGGGCGTCTTTCTCTCATTGCCATAGATGTTAGTAATTATAAACTTATATCTGTTAGCAATGCCCACAATCATTCATGGCATTAGCATATCATGGTTTCTCTTAAAAATTATTCTTTTTGTTGTTCATATGTGAATTATATATTTCTTTACATCACTGGACTATGCAAGATTGTATGGTTGCTTTCACCTCCAGTTCAGTTTTTATTTTTTCGCACTACTACATAAAGATTTTGTCAGATATAGATTGTCTGCCTCATGAAAAACATCTCTGTGATTGTTGAGGCTGACTTATGTGCCTATTATTGCTTGTTTGGTACCATGCTTTTTATTGCTTGCTTGGTACCTCTCACGATAACTGTTTTCACAGCAAGTATATTTACCTATATAACTAAAATTTATTACTAGGACTAGGATATGTAGTGTACAAAGCACCAAGCCTTATTGTTATAATAATTCCAGCATTATTAACTGAACAAATCATTGGTAATTATTTATTCATGGGAAATTCTTAATCAATAATAGCTTTGAAGTCCAGTTTCATTTACCTCTATCAGACCAAGCTTTTAAACAATAGTAATTATTGCAGAACATCATCCAGATATAGATGCATGAGCATTTTGTAGGCTTTCCAAGCACGAAAGAAATTATCTATAATTGCTACTGTCATCTGTAAATGACAGTTATCATGCAGGAGGCGCACTGCTGCAGCCAATGGGGCCACGATTTTCGCCCAGACTACAAGAATCTTGGCATTTTGAAAATTCAATTTCCCAATGTTCCAATGATAGCTTTAACTGTGAGTAAAGTAAAAAAATGCAAATAACATTCAATTTTAGAAGTAAATTATGCAGCAACTGTAGCCTACAATACTATGCAGGCAACTGCAACAAGTAAGGTTCAGACAGATTTAATCGAGATGCTACATATCCCGAGATGCATCAAGTTTGTCAGCACAGTTAACAGGCCCAACCTTTTTTATAGGGTATTTCTATTTTCTCAATCTGTAAATTTGTGTAATTTTGCATTCCTTATTCTATTATGTGGGGTAAAGTGCACATATGAAACAGTACCTAAAAGGATTATCTTGTAGGTGTCTGAGAAATCACCAGTTGGAAAGGTTGTCATTGATGAGATTACAAATTTTATAAGTGAATCATACCCAAATAATGAATCTGGGATTGTGTACTGCTTTTCAAGGAAGGAATGTGAACAGGTTGGCAGAATATGGATCTTTCAATTTTTCTTATTTATAATGTATCTTATCTTAAATGTTAAATCTATTATTTATTCCTCCACATATTTTAAGAAATTAGGTTCTCCACTTTTGAGTTCCACTATATTTTAGGTTATATGACAATTATTCGGCTTTATTTTACCATTGTATGGTAAGAGAAACCCCTGCATATTAATAAATACTAGTTCAACGCCCGTGCTTCGCCACGAAACAAAATATACTTAGCGTAACCTATTAGTTAACGATTATATGTAAACTAAATTGTAATGACAGTGAAACTGATACGTTTTCCAACTAATGGCAACTGTTCACAGCATGATCTTATCCGATGCCATACCTCCTTGTTCATAGCGTTGCTCTGCTAAAGATCCTCCGAGCTAGACTGTACTCTCACCCATGACAGAATATCCATTCACACCATCTGTTTTGCACACATCTACTCCATGTAAAACGAACTGATCAGATACATTGCACCTTGTTTACCCACCAGAAACATATGATATTGATTTTCTGCAGCATAATCCTGGAATGACCGCACCCATCAGTGACTATGATGTCAATGAAAAATGCAGTGAGAAGGGGATGCACTAGGGCCATGTCAGCCACGAAACCATAATTTTTCTCAAACGTATATTGGAGGCATGCGCCCATTTTCAGCTTGTTGGTTTAATGAATTCAGCTGTCTTGAATACAGCGGGTCCATTCGCTTCTACTTCTTGCTGCTTTTATCAGCTGTGGCTGCAGCTCTGCAGCCACTCGATGGTTGAGGCCATATTCAGTTCATGCATTTTTTGCTGTTGCTGCGCGGGACAGCTGCAGGAGCCGCCGATAGAAGTGCAGCCGAACAAGCCCAGTATAGCAGAAGATGCGCCTTTCTGCCATGTTTGTTGTCTATTCAAGGAAGAAATATATGCTGGTGGTCATGTTTTTGTGAATGAAGGATTCAGAGCTTGGAATACGAAAGCTAGACTGAAGACACACATTGGTGATATTGATAGTGCTCACTATACAAAAGTTGAATGCCTGGCCACAGATTCCTCGGTCCGCCACTGCAATATAGCGTTCATGATTCTTCAGTTTTTAGCGCAATTGAGAAAACACTGAGGCGCTTGTGTAGATAATGACGCCCATGGGCCATGTGCTTCTTAGCTTTGTTAGGGAAAGAGGTGGGCCAAGGTATTTACAAGGAAACTCCGAGATGGTGTAGGCTAGTAGTTGGCATAACATCTCCCTTAATATAGCGTTCATGATTCTTCAGTTTTTAGGGCAATTGAGAAAACATTGAGGCGCTTTTCTAGATAATGATACCTATGGGCCATGAGGTTCTTAGCTTTGTTAGGGAAAGAGGTGGGCCAAGGTATTTACAAGGAAACTCCGAGATGGTGCAGGCTAGTAGTTGGCGTAACATCTCCCTCCTGAAAGGTACCACTAATTAATATTGACTATAAGTAGTAAAAATAAATTAGTGAGAGAAATTCTTTTTTTTCTGTATTCAACAAATAGGGAATATGGATAGTGTTTGGTTCAAATTTTGTAATGTGATTGCAATCGTATTCAAATTACATTGGTAATGCAAAAGGAATGAGTTAAAACGGACTTTGTTTGGTTCCATATCTGTAACGTAATGAACAACCGGCGCGCCATGGCTGGCCCCGACCCCTTATTGTGGTAGAGAAACCACGTGTCTGGGACACGTTCCCAGCCACGGCTACAACCGAAGTTAATCTTCCCCCTTTGGAAAGATTAACTTCTTCGTTGCTTACCATGAATGGATCTCCTACCTGCTTTATATAAACAGCAGGGCTATAGCCTAGAAACAAAACCTTAAACCGACTAGAAACAAACCCTAAACCAATTAACAAACCAAAACAAACCTAATCTTAAAAATAACAAACTAACCAACTCTTATCAAATTCCTTCCATCTGTTGTGCGCCACAACGTTTCCCTCCTCCCCAACAAACAGCTCGTCCGCGGGCTGTACCAATTGTTGTGGTAATAACAGCAGTGCACTTTAGAACCCATCCAGGTCAGGGCTGTAACCATCCGAGAAGCGTGTTATTTGTAACGACCGGGATTTTTCTTACCTTTCGATAAGACCCGATTTTTCGCGACTTTACCAATCTCAGGAGTTTGGCAAGCACGACATCACAAGCGATCAATCAAGAAACCATAACAAAAATATTAAACAAGAAACAAGAATAGAAAGTAGCAGGTCAAAGCGAAATTATTAGAATAAAATCCTCCAAAGGGGTCCATCGGCACGCAGGTCGGAAATATCTCAGAGAAGATATATCACTATCGAGAATCCAATAAGAGTGACAGCGAAAGTATCAACATGGCAGCAGTAGCGAACCTCCTCCACACAGTCTAGCTTGAGCGCAGGAGCAGACATCACGGACCGTCAGAGACGTAATCGAAGTCGAAGCTGAGAGTATCCTCTGAAAACAACAAATTAGAAAGTCGTGAGTACGAATACTACCTAACAATGTATGCATGCAAATGGTTTCAAGGGTAATGGCATGGCTCAAGTGCTAAATGCAAGTTTAAAACATTTTATTTTATTTTAAAGATGCAAGAAAGCTTTTACTTTAAAACTGCCAAATTTTATTATCTTGCCCCGCAGAGATCTCTGTTATCTCGGACAGGGGTTCATTTTAATGCCGATGTAAACTCCACACTCGGCCACAACTCAAAGGCCGGAGTCCAAAACATTTTGAAATAGGAGAGGAGGAAGAAAAACAAAACTACTCAACGAGCAGCACAACTCTGGGGTGTCCTTTCAAAACTACTCAAAGAGCAGCACAACACCTGGACCCACGAGAAGCGTCATCGGGAACTACCGTCGTAGCCCTGACGAACACATAAGACCCATCCACAAGCTTTAGCTGGCGTCATCCGTCCTCCAGGATAAGGATCCCAAAAGCCTACGCAATCGGATCCTGAAGCTTTGAAGAGCCCTACCACTGATCAGGTGGGGTATCTCGATCTCACGTGGAAAGTCATAGCTCTACACCACACTAACACAACACTGCCAACCCACGGATGAACAACCAGTCTCGGCAAGCTTCAAGATCAAGCAACTGCCTATACAAGGTAACGTGGTGTGCATGGTTGTCAACTGAGCGTACAAGGCTCGAAGGACTCGGTCCTTAATTGTCGGGGCAGGCACTATCTTCAACCTCAACGCCAACAACAAGTATCACGGAAAGATTCCAGCCCGGATCTTCCCGTTGTACCCGCAACAAGTACGCCCACAGGGACTTCTCAAAAGTCATTCAGCTCCTCATACTCCAACCTGCCCCGCTAAATAGTTATGTATAGTTTTTTGCAATACTCACATTTGAATTACAGTTCAAAAGCATTTAACACAAATTCCATTTTATAGTGATAGATGTGAAATGAAAATAAATGCGACTAAGCATGGCTAAGTATAAAAGTAAAATAAATGTTCTAAAGCAATCTTAGGGTTGATATTTGTGGAACAGTAAATAGGCACGGTTTAGAAATGTTGCTAGCACATTTTAAAATAGTTGGCATGTAAATTAGGGTTGCAAACAAAACATGCAATTTAAAATATTGGGTATAAAGTGATCAAAGAACACGGCTTGCCTGACAACTCGAGAGCAAAGTCGGGATCCGGATCGACGAACTGCTCGGGCTCGCGGAACTCCTCTGGAACACCGGCTAAACACAAAACGAACAGGGGATTAGACACTAATTATGCGACAAAATAAAATCAGAAATTAAATCTAAATTGAAACTACTAAACTAAACGTACACAAAACATTTCCCGGAACAAACCTACACGACATCGCGACGAGACAAAATTATGTAATAATTTTGGGAATAATCGGAGATCAAACGGAGTTTCTTAAAATTCGTAGACGATCTAGACCACAAGGATTTAGATTAATCGCAGAATAATTAATCGCAAATAAATTAGCAATTAATTTAACAATTAATCGGAGAGGAAAAAGGAATTTAAGAGAGGGGAATTTCTCACCAGCACCGGAAATCGGAGGATCGGAGATCGGGGAACTCGGAAACCGGAGGTGGAGCGCGGCACGGACCAGACGAAGCGGTCTTTGGTCCAATGGTCTAGTAGAGACGATGCTCGGTCCAACGGTCCAGCAGCGGGGAACAAGGCAGTGACCACTGGAAACTGCGGTGCAATTTTGGTCCAATGGGAGCACAGGCGCGCGGAGTCGATGCCGTGCTGTGGCCGGTGAAAACGACGCAGGGTGAGGCAGGTCGAAAACCAACGTGCGAACAGAGGAAGGACCACTGGGTAATGGAGCGTTTCATACCGCGCTGACGCGGCGACAGCGCTCTGCACCGGTGACGTGGGGATTGCTCGGGTGACGCTCGCGGACGGCGACAGGCGACGCGGACGGCATGGCGCGGGAGTCGGGGTTGGGGCGACGTCGGGATCGAGGCACCAGGATCGCGCGAGGTCAACGGACTCCAGCGGCAGGACTCGGTCCACGTCGATCGAGGAGATGGCGACGCAGGTTGGCGCGCGGGGAAAAAATCGGACCGGCGGCGCAGGAGATTTTTCTGGAGAATGAGGAGGATAAGGATGAGGAAGGTTTTTTTATAGAGGGGATTAGAATGGGGGTAGGGTTAGGAATTAATCTGGGATTTTAATTGAAAAACGTGAAACAATTAAGAAGGCTGAAGAAATTAATTAGGGAAATATATTTAGAGATCTGAAAAATTAATTAGGAAATTTCGGAAAATAATTTTAGCTCCAACGTAAAGTACGCGGACTAAATTATTTCGGCACTAGATCAATATAGATAAACGGATTTCGAATTGAGCGGAAAGAAATCCGGAATGAATGATTTTTGAACGGAACGAAAATTGGGACAGACAATTTAATCGGAACAGAATTCGGGGAAATCACCACTTTATTAATCCGAAATTCCGGGATGTTACATTATTAGCCCATGGAGTGACATGCACATAAGGCTCAATCTGTCGATGTGCAGGTGCAAGTTGTAGCTTCTGCATGAGATGAGGTCGACGCAAGTGCCAGCAGGGCTGCTGATGACGGTCGCAGCATCGGTGATGGTGTCGATGATGTGGCTGCCTCCTGTGTACACCTCCCTGAATCTGCTGGTGCACGTCGTTTGGGCTTTGCCGACGGCGTCGTACTCGTGGCAGTCGGTGTCTAGGATCTGAAGTTGTGGACACGTGCCTCTGTCGGATCAAAACCACCATCATGATGATTTCTACCTCTGCTTTTGGTTGCAGCGCGGTGATCCCTGAAGGAGCCGTACTCCACACCTTCGATTCCTTCGTTGCTGCAGCCGGAGGATGGAGATGTGGTGCAGATGGCGGTGAAGTCTTGATGGGGAAGTCCAGGATCGATCTGAACTCATCGGACCTGATGGTTGGAAAGGCAACTAGGGCGTTGAAGATGCAGATTAGTGGAGCGGACTCCGTCGCCTCACTGATTTCTGCCTTCACATGCAATGCCGGCAGTGCCACATCGTCCGACGATGGTAAGGCTAGCTGTGATAGCGCCCTCTCCACTGCCGTGATGTGGGCTTCATCGTCATCTAAGCATGAACATAAGTTCTCCATTATAGCGAGGAGGAGATCGAGCTTTGAAGACATTGTGGTGGTGGCCACAGGATCGATGGCGCTGAACATTGACGCGATGCGTTTTGCTGTCTCTGAATACCAATTGTTGTGGTAGAGGAACCACCAGGCTGGGACATGTTCCCAACCATAGCTACAACTGAGACCATTGAGGCGATGCGCCTTGCTGTCTTTGAATACCAGTTGTTGTGGTAAAGGAACCACTGGGCTGGGACACGTTCCCAGCTACAGCTACAACTAAAGCTAATCTTCTCCTTTTAGAAAGATTAACTTTTTTGTTGCTTATCATGAATAGATCTTCTATCTGCTTTATATAGACAGCAGGACTATAGCCTAGAAACAAACTCTAAACCAACTAGAAACAAACCAAAACAAACCTAATCTTTAAAATAATAAACTAACCAACTCTTATCTAATTCCTTCCATCTGCTGCGCGCCACAACACTCCTACTTTCCTCTTGCCTCGCCCCTCCACCATAGCTACCATGCCTTTGGTCCAGCTCTCGTCTACCTCCTCCGCCGCTGCTAGGAGGCCGGTGCTCGGCCTTGGCCTCAGATGACGGGGAAGAGCGCACCGGAGGGGAGGGACCTTCAATGGCGGGGAAAGGCGCACCCGAAGGGTAGGGGCACGTCGGCAAGGAGGCGTGCCGGCCAGGAGGGGCGCGCCAACGAGAGGCACGCCGACAGGGAGAGGCATGCTAGCGGGGAGGGTTGCGCCGGCGAGGAGGGGTGCGCCGGAGGGGAGGGCCACATCGAGACAGTCATGGAAAGCTATTGCCGTAATGGAAGTGATTACGGAAGGGGAGGGGGTGTTTCAACATACTCGATTACGGAGTAGGTTAAAACAAACAGATTTTAGCCAAACACCTCCATGGTTTCATGCTATTTTCCATGTTTAACATCTGGTATCACCGGATGTTGTGGAACGGCGCCGGAGGCCTCATCCCACGACACGGTAAGAGAGAGACCTAGTCTTCTTCTTCCTATTTTTTTCATTTTTCTACCCGCAACTGCCTTTATAGCCATAGGCGCTAGGGACAGCTAATCTTAACAAACTAACAATCTGATCTGATCTTACTAAAATTCTAACAAACTAACTAATTAGTTGTTGCTGTTGGACAAAAGTGTTGTAGCCGCCACAACACCGGAGCTATGATGCTAATTGTGCCTGTGGCATGTAATGAACATGTAGTTGTTGAATCAGCATGGAAATTATGGCACAATGAGTTTAGTTCTTGTCTTTACAATTACTCTTTTTTCTTTATCCACTAATCCTTCATAAAAAATCATGTGTGTTTTTGGCAAACAGGTCGCGAAAGAATTGTGCGTTAGGGGTATTTCAGCGGATTATTATCATGCAGACCTGGATATTGTCACTCGTGAGAAAGTTCATATGCGGTATGCACATAGTTTCCTCATTTGTTTTTGTTTATTTCTCTATGCTTAACATTTCGCTGACCCTGTACACCTTTTCATCAAAATAATTGTTTCTCAAACAGTGGCATGATGACAAACTAGGTTGAACTACATTAGATTTCTGTGCTGAATGCACTACATGTAGCACATGCCACATAGAGAACAGCTGGACTTGTACACTAAAAAGGAGGCCTTAGGCCCAAAATATCAGATAAAACCAGGCAGTTATTCTATCCACAAAGTTGAACTGACCGACCCACAGTTGAACCACCAAACCAGTGAATCAATATGCTGAGTGGTTAGGGGAATGGTCCAATGGTTTTGCTCCAAGCGTTCGAAAAATGGCCAAATGGGAGCCTGGTAGCACCTAGGCATTCGGTGGTCATGCATCACCACAGTTTGGCCTTGCTCCTGGCATAGATGGACTAGTCGCCAGGAAAAGGTGAGGCATTGGGACAAATCAGGATAAGTGAACTAGGATGCGCTAGTAGACAAAGAAATGGCTATGAGTTAGAGAGAGTGGTAGCAATGCAATGGCTGCAATGGAAGAGTCTAGTTTTTCCTTCTAAATGACATGTGCAGCTGTGCCTGGCTACAATAAGTTCCAATTGTCGTTCCTCGGCTAGCCTGCCTTTATCTTGCTCTGTCGTCCTTTCTCTTTGTCACTCGTCTCTTTGCCCCTTCCCTACCTCTCACTCATTCTATCCTATTTCTTAGTTAGCTAGCAAGGTGTTTGCTAGCCAGCAAGTGCCCCTTCTGTTTGTAACTGTACCCCTTCACATTTTTATCTTTCTCCCAATTGTTGTCCCGTGGCAAGCATGCCTTTATCTTGCTCTGTCGTCCCCTCTCTTTGACATCCTCGTCACTTGTCTCTTTGCCCTTTCGTAGCTAGCAAGGTAGGTGGTAGCCAGCCTGTGCCCCTGTCCAACGAGTTACTAACAACAACAAAGCATTTAGTCTCAAGCAAGTTGGGGTAGGCTAGAGATGAAACCCTGAGAGACGACTAAAAAGGAGCAACAAACGACAATCAAGGTTCAGGCACGTGAATTGCTAGCTTCCACGAACTTCTATCCAAAGCTAACTCCTTGGCGATATCCCAATCCTTCAAATCTCTCTTCACAGACTCTTCCCACATAAGTTTGGTCTACCTCTGCCTCTCTTCACACCGTTTGGCCGACTTACCATCTCGCTACGAACCGGTGCCTCCTGTGGTCTTCGTTGAATATGTCCGAACCATCTCAAATGATGTTGCACAAGTTTCTCTTCAACTGGTGTCACTCCTAATCTCTCTCGTATGCCATCGTTTCGGACACGATCTCTCCTCGTGTGGCCACACATCCATCTCAACATACGCATTTCGGCTACGTGTAGTTGTTAGACATGTCGCTTTTTTGTAGATTAACACTCTGCTCCATAAAGCATGGCAGAACGAATTGCAGTCCTATAGAATTTACCCTTGAGTTTTTGAGGCACCCTACTATCACATAGAATTTCAGAAGCTTGACGCCACTTCAACCATCCGGCTTTAATTCTATAACTTACATCCTCATCAATATCCTCATCTTTTTGCAACATTGAACCCAAATATGTTACTAGCTATTTTTAAAATTGTTTTAACAAATGTTTTGTTAATCTCACTGCTAGCACTGACCGCTATTTCTTTTCTATAGTTGGAGCAAAGGTAAATCACAGGTCATTGTGGGAACAGTATGCCTCTCTCTCTCTCTCTCTCTCCACATGCCGTGATACATGCTCCCAGAAATGCCGGTTGCCCTGCACCTTTATCACACTAACAGGTCATTTTTTGTATGTGCATTCAGGTGGCATTTGGAATGGGAATCAACAAACCAGATGGTATGCTCAGATTTAGAATTTGTGATCATAGTGTACATGCAAACTCATCGAATCTAATTATGCATATGCAAAATCAAACAGGATTTTTTTTAAACAGATTAAAATTAGCCTTTTACTGGTCATATGACTTGATTCAGGTAGAAAAACTGAAAACAGAAACAGGAATGAGGAGAAAAGAATTTAATTGGCCTATAGATGATGGTATTTTGTCATCGAACTGAAGGGGGCTGATCTTTACAATTTTAGTATATAGGTAATAATATGCCAATAATTTACCACGTGATCCAAGCATGTTGTTACTCTGTTCTTTCTCTGCTACTGGTAATATTGCTTCATTGTTTTCTCCATAGCTTTGTTCAAATGCCTTGGCTATTCTGTTTATTAGATGCGCTCATATAAGATACTTTACCGTATACTCTCTGGTAAAATAGTGGCTTATTAAGTCAATACATAAGTATGTCCCAGGGGATGGTAGAGACTAAGTGATATTTAATAAGGAACAAGATGGATTATTGCTGTCTTAATCAGCTACTCCCTTTGTCCCAAAATAAGTTTATGTTTGGGTTTTGTCAAATTAAATCTGACTAATGATTTCTATAGATTAGGTTATCTTTAAGAACATGAGACTTGTACATTTAAATCTGTCATAAGAAATCTTTTCATAATATATTTTTATATTATTAAAATTGATTATATTTGTAAATATCATTGGTCAAATATAGCTTTGACCAAAATCAAACGTAAACTTATTCTGGGATGGAGATAGTATCTAGTAAATATAATTTTCTTTTTGTAGTTAGATTTGTTATTCATCACAGCCTTAGCAAGTCTATGGAGACATACTACCAGGTATGTTAATATCATTTATATAGTTGCCCGACCAAGTGGGGCCTTATAATAAATCTACTGTATATGCCTTCAGGAGAGTGGGCGGGCAGGGCGCGATGGATTGCCTTCAGAATGTGTTTTGTATTATCGGCCTGGTGATGTTCCACGACAGGCAAGTTTATATCTCTCTTTTAATGTGATTTTTTGTTTGTCTTTTCACCACTATATGTGCCATGTTTTTAATGAACAGAGTTCAATGGTATTCTATGAAAACTGTGGGCTGCAAAATCTTTATGACATTGTGCGGTATTGTCAGGTGAACTCCCACCTCCTCACTAATACTAGACTGATCGTTAGATTGCCAAGTGAACCAATATAAGGCTATCGTCTATTTGAATTTATGCGAGCCCCTCTACATTAATTGTTATTGGTGTCACTCTCTTTTATTAAGATCGTTAGATTGCCAAGTGAATCAATATAAGGCTATCGTCTATTTGAATTTATGCGAACCCCTCTACATTAATTGTTATTGGTGTCACTCTCTTTTATTAAGCAACTGAAATCAAGCATTTATGTCAAGCGTGTCCCACATTTCTGCTCATCAATGCCAATGGGATTGCCTAAATGGATAGTTCACAGTACTGTCCTGATCCCTGGCCACTGACACAGCACAAATGTTTTAAGGATCAACATGAACCGAAAAATGCCTGTTGAAGTCCAGGCTATATGTAGTTGCCAATGTGTTCAGAAAAGCAGCTCTCGCAGCACCAAAATCCATACCTGTGTTTCTGCTTCCAACAATGCCTTCTCAACTTAATGAAGCTGCAAAATAGAAAGTCATTGGATGTAACAGAATGCTCATATTCTCTCAGAAATACAAAGTTCTCAAGTTATAATAGCTCTGCATAGAACATAGCCTTATTCTGATTCATTTGGCGTTCAAAGTGTTGAGATAATATTCGCGATTGAGAAACCCTACGGTTCATTTGTCAGCGAATTCTGATCGCACAGTTTCCTTCCCAGTCTAAGAGTTGTCGCCATGGTGCATTCTTTCGGCATTTTGGAGAGGTCCCTCAGGACTGCAATGGTATTTTGTTTTATGGGTTTTTTTTTCAGGAACCAAATGTTTTGATATTCGTTCTGATGGATTTCTTTTTGAAGGAATGTGTGACAATTGCATTTCTAGTATTGAACTCCGGGATATTGATGCAACATGTATGATGACTTTGCCTCAGTTCATAAATTACAACTAAGGACCAAAATTTCTTCAATTTATTTCAAAACAAATTGTATTCTCTTTTTTCGTATTCACACAGCAATTTATTTTGACTTCCTGCTCAGACCATACCAAAATAATAGTTTCGCTTCTGCACGACATGCAACTTAATGACCAAAGAGCTACGCTGTTACAGCTGGTGGATAAGTTCAAAGCAAAGTGGAAAGGTTTAGGTATATCTCCTTGACCAAAAAAAATGTTACCACTACCTCCATACTTTTTTTGTTTTTACTTTGATTCACACAAATCTGTGGTAACTGATGTCAAATAAAAAAAAATACAAAGGTAGTATGTCATAAGCTAGCGCTCAATTATAGCCAAAGTCTAGATAACACTCTAAATTATTTTTTGGTTCACTTTATCTCCACAATTTTGCTATTTGGTTCAATTTACGCCCCCCCCCCCCCCAAAACTACAATTTGTCTTTGTTTCTCCATATATAAGTGTAATCTTAAGATAAAAATTTCCAAGCACATCATAACACATGGTAGACAATACGTCATAAATTTTTATCATTATTTGCATATAATTTTATATCCTAAGGATTCATTTACTACTAAATGTCCTCTATTAAAATAATTAGAAAAAATTATGATGTATTTTTTCATATATGTTATGATGTGCTCTATTATCTTGTAAAATTTTAGCTTAAGATTACGCTTATATATGGAGAAATTTAAAAAATAAATTGTAGTAAGGGGTAAATTGAGATAAATGGTAAAGTTGTGAGGGTAAACTGAACCAAAAAATAATTTATGGGGTTATCTGGACTTCGTCTATACATGAGGGCAGTAATTTTTTAATTACTTTAACCTTTGTAATATAAGTAACAATATATCATTTCAACGAATCTTACATTCTTACATTAAGCTGATAATGTTTGAGCAGGTTGTTCCGATGCAGCTGTTGATCTTAAAAGAGAAGAAATTGAACGGTTGATAGTTAACCTTATACTTGACCGTGTTTTGGTATGTGTTCCCTGCAAGTATTGCCAAGTTAATTCGATAGTGTATCTCTGGTCCTCGTATGCATCGATGTAGAACATTTTATACTTCCACAATGTTTTTGAGATTTTTTTATGCAGCCGCATCATATCCATTTGTGGTACCATATTGTTCTATATATTTTTTTCAGAGTATTTTTATTAAGAACATTGGTACAATACAAACAAATTGAGCTACACAAAGTTTATAAACCTTTCCCTATCTACATTCTGCGATATATGCTATCACAGTTTATGCAGTTTGTGACACCATCTAGTGATCTTATCCTACTGGTAGGTGGCCAATGCAGGAAGATGCGAAGGTTGAGAAAAATTAGAACGTGTATATTGCTAGGAAATGTTCGTACAGTACCATTTATGCACATACATTGTTTACATGTATTGTTACACATTGTCTTCATACACTTTAGAGTTTGTTATTTTCATCCAATGATTGCTCTTTTTTCACATTTAGAAAGAAGAATTTCAGCACACGGCATATTCAACCAACGCATATGTTACCTTGGGACCATTATGGAAGCCAGCACTGCAAGGTAAATGTTTCTCCTGTCAAGCCTTCCACCATTTCATATTTTCCATTACTAGTTCAATGCCCGTGCTCCGCCACGGAACCCCTTCGCAGCCACCACCGCCTCGTTGTGGGATGATCTCCCCAACAACTTCATCTACGCCTATATGTCATCTCCTTCAGCCCCAATCCCCTCCACCTTCCCCTGCCCCACCACTCGGATCCACCCGTCTCAACCCCCACCTTGAACCCTCCGCCTCCGGCTTCTTCTCACCCACGGCCCCACGCTCCTCCAGCAGCGCAGCAGCAGCTGCAGCCGCACCCGCATTTTAGCTTCAATAGTCATATGCCCATGCGTTGTCACGTATATACCAAATTGAAACAATTAAATTTCTTAACAGGAACAACACGTGCTTAAACAGGCTTAAAAAAAACACTTCCTTAAACAAAATAACCTTTTGACAATCTAAATGTAAGAAGACTGCATTTTATTAAATAACAAAGAAGGATACATTAAAAAAGACCTCATATCATCAAGTCCCACCAACCATAAAGAAACTACATTTTACCCACCAAGTTATACCTACTTCCAGGACCTAGAGGCATCTGATTATTGTTTAAAACAAAAGGAAAAGGTTCATTTTTCACACCAAAAGGAAAAGGAGGAATTCACAATACCAACAGCACCAACTCACTCTTTCAGAGAGTAGAGATAGTAGTTACTGGGTAAAAATTCATATCCTGGACATCACAACTATTATGGTCATAATTAAAATCACGGTTCTTGGCAAGTTTCTTCACGAAATTCTTCGAGGTCATTTCATAAGTGGACAAACCTTTCCGATAGTAGAAGCTGGTAACCTGACATGAGCCTGCCAGCTTTCTTTTTATGCTCTTTGTGCATCTCCTTCAAACCTAAACCAGCAAAACAATGAAATATATTATTTGACTAATTCAGTGTGAAGTTATCCAAAGGAAACTGTTACAAATACTCCAGGGTTCTCAAGGATATTCATCTTCAGGTCATGTGATTGTAGCTTTGGATGTGTTTTACATGGTCATAAATCAAACAAAATTATCAGGGGTTTGGAGCCCAGGATGGTCTTCAAGTGGCCCTGCCCTGATCATATGCTAGTGATAACCATGTGTTTGGACCACTAATATGTGACATGATGGATCAGCTAATAGAATATGAAATACCACTGACTGTTTGAGTAATGAATTTCAGAGGTGCCTGTTTGATAACAAGAAAGCCATCAATAGAACATACATGTGACTGGAAAAAAAACAGAACATACATGAATGAAATGAGAAACCTAGTATACATGATACCCTGTAAAAATCATCAAAGTAACAGGAAAATAATGCAGATTGGACTCCACTCTACACGGTAACAAACACAGAGCTTGGTAGTCACAATGAGAAAACAACACCGTTACTTGTAAAAATTTTCATTTTCAAGTAAGACATCTTTCAGTGTCTGTTCAAAAGGAAAGGCATAATGAGAATTAACAAAAAGGAAAAAAAAAGAGACACTTTGGAGTAACGGAAGCCACAGATCTTTAGGTCCGTCGGTGGGCTGCCACCAGCAGCGTTTTTATAGCTTCAAGCCCTGATGATAGATTTGCTGCGAGTCAGAACAAATCTGCAATCACCCACCTCATCAGCCCATATTTCCCTTTTTCCTAAAAAAATTCATAAGAAAAGCAATTCCTTTCACTTGGTTGCTTTTCTTACCAGAAAGTAGCAGTAGCTGACGACGCAAGTCAGTTGCTGGAAGAAATTCCTCGCCTACAATAGCCAAATCTTGCAGTCGGGCTAATGTCAACCAGACAGAAAAAGATGAAAAACGGAATATAAATCAGGGTACCATCGCGCAATCTGCATGTCCTGCAAGAATCATCATCGCCTAGCTAGACGACCGTGCAGAGGATGATCTCCGAGGCCGCCATGGTCTGCGTGTGCGAGATTTGAAATTTGGGAATCAAAAATTGAATATGAGCGACAGAATGAGTAAAGAACGGGCGGTCGTGCAGCGTCGTACCTTCTCGAAACTTCGGTCTCGGGTTATCGGCCTCCACGTCCCCTTCCATTGAGAGAGAGCTCCGTCAGAAGCTTGCCGAGGTGCGCGTGTGGAGTGAGGCGGCGCCGGAGCGGGGCTGGACGGGGCAGGTGGGCCGGCGGCGGGGGCGCGCTAGGGCG
>BCLF01000096.1:29777-46112 GCA_001602275.1 Zoysia japonica
CAGAGGCGGCCGAGGAGGGGCTGCGCCGGAGCGAGGCTGGCCGGGGCAGGTGGGCCGGCGCGTCGTCGGAGCAAGGCAGTCGCGCGTGACGTGCTGCAGCAGACGTGGTGGGCAGAATTGTCGATGGCACCGACTGCAACCGTAGGATGTGATCCGACAGCTGAGGATCGCCCGCGGGAGAAAGGCGAACGTCACCAGTTCGCTCTTTTATAGGAGTAGAGATCTTGTGTTGGGGTATACTGGATTATATGCAGTCACTTAGTACTTAAGTTAATACTTTTTATTTGTAGCTCTGAGCCCTAAAATAATCAGAATTTATGCAACAGGCTCGAACATTTTCTATATCATGCTAATTTCTGTTGCCTGCTACACAGGGAACAGAGTAGTCAAGCTTGAAATTGCTGTTGCTTCTCAAGATAGAGGTGTTAGATCCAAATGCACAAAACGAGGTCGGATGAGTGATTTGGAAGCCAAACTGGATGAGCTGCGTAGAGAATTGTCGTCCACAGATAATGGGGCCGTATTCCCCCATGCAATTCTTTCTGCCCAACAAATTTCCCTCCTGAGTTGCCAGAAACCAACCACTCCAGATGAGGTGAGCTTTTGAATTTGATGCCAACCTTTGCTCCTCTGCTGAGTCTATTAATCGCCGGACATATAACATGAGCACTGCATCTCCTGCAGTTAGAAAAGGTTATTGGGAAGGTCAAGACAGCGAAGTACGGCAGCAGGGTCATTGAACTGTTGAGGTCCCATACCAATTCAGAGACTAACCGTGGCGAGGAGGCCAACGATGAACATGGAGTTAAGAAGATTAAAATGAAGGATAAGGATGTTGTTTGTGTTGAGACTAGCGAGGAAGAATAGCATTGGTGTATGCCATATATAGCTTTCGGGATTCGTTTCCTCTTTTTACGCATTTCTGGTAGCATCATTTAGTGAGGATCTAGAATTAGCTAAGCTGGCGCTGAATGAGAAATGGCAAAGATACTGGTGTTCATGAACGAACATAACTTTTTAGGCAATCTGATGCCCTGCATTCATGGGACGCTCTTTCGTGTATATCCTACTCCATCGTCACTTTATAATTGCCCTTTTTTTTATAAATCATTTGGGCATGAGAATTAAAAAATATATTTTTAAAACGAAGAGGAGAGAGATATAATGAAAATGTATTGAGAGAGAAAAAATTGTCTCGGTATAATTTAAATTTTTTTACGAGTCCAGAGGGACGAAGGGAGTAAGATTTAAAATTTATCTATAAAAACATTATTCTCACTTTTTAATATATTACTCTTTCTATCTCTATCCTATTTTATGTTTCTCGAGTGCAATGTTTTTTTTCCCTCCTTTGCCACAATCCTAAAACGTCACTCTTGAAGACGATTAGGCAGCTGATGCCATTCGCTGTACGAAAAAAAATGACCGTTGATTAATATACCGACTAACCTCGGGGCGAAGGCGATGGGGCCTTTGCATGTGGGATTTTTTTTTTCTGAGCATTGTGTTTTTCTATTGATTCTATGTAATTTCTGTGCAATTCGTGCATTACGAAGTAGATATGAAATGTGCTGAGGAAAGGAGGTTTTATCCCATGAGTAATTGTTTCTGTAGACATGAATTCATTTTTTAAATAGATACTTAATTTTAAAATCATTTTTTACCATTTGTCTTATTTAAAAAAATAGTAAAATGTGTAAAACTATAAATGATAAATAAATACTCCGTAATTTATAAAGAAAGATATAGCAAATGTAAGGATGTCTCAAGCCCCGATGATCATCGATCCCAAAAGTTACAGGCACCCTAGCCTGAGATTAACATGACGTGTAATAGGATAGGCACGAATTGACTAACATCTAGGGACGGCAAGAGAAGCGCCATTCGTCGATGCAACATGCATATGAGCAATTTGAATGAACAGTTTTGTTCCCAGCACAGACATCAACATCACATTCGAAGCAAAGAAAAACAAATTTGAAGCAGCAGCAGAAGCAGAGTTTTTTGTTTTATTTTGCGTTTTCGTTATTTTTCCCCAGACGATGACGGAAATGGAGAAGAGGCCGGTCCTACTCAGAGCGTGCCGCGAAGCGCTCCACCTTGGGGTCGGAGAGGTTGATGCCGACCATGGCCTCCCCGAGGCCGGAGCTGACGTCCGCCAGGATCTCCGGGTCGCTGTAGTGCGTAACGGCCTGCACGATGGCGCGCGCCCGGCGCGCCGGGTCGCCGCTCTTGAAGATTCCGGAGCCGACGAAGACGCCGTCGCAGCCTAGCTGCATCATAAGCGCAGCGTCGGCCGGGGTGGCGACTCCCCCAGCGGCGAACTGAACGACGGGGAGGCGGCCCAGCTGCTTGGTCTGCATGACGAGGTCGTACGGCGCGGCGATGCGCTTGGCGTAGGCGAAGACCTCGTCGTCGTCCATGTTGCGGAGCACGCGCACATCGCCCATGACAGAGCGGACGTGGCGGACGGCCTCGACGACGTTGCCGGTGCCGGCCTCGCCCTTGGTGCGGATCATGGCGGCGCCCTCGCGGATGCGGCGCAGGGCCTCGCCGAGGTCGCGGCATCCGCAAACGAAGGGGACGCGGAAGTTGTGCTTGTTGATGTGGTGGGCTTCGTCGGCGGGGGTGAGCACCTCGCTCTCGTCCACGTAGTCGACGCCAATGGCCTCGAGGATCTGAGCCTCGACGAAGTGGCCGATGCGGGCCTTGGCCATGACGGGGATGGTGACGGCGCGCTTGATGTCGCGGATGAGGCCTGGGTCGGACATGCGGGCGACGCCGCCCTGGGTACGGATGTCGGCGGGGACGCGCTCGAGGGCCATGACGGCGCAGGCGCCGGCCTCCTCTGCGATACGCGCCTGCTCGGGGGTGACGACGTCCATGATGACGCCGCCGCGGAGCATCTGGGCCAGGCCGACCTTGACAGAGAAGGTGGCGGCGGGGGGCTTGGAGGACGCATCGACCACCTTCACCTTGTTGCCGCCGCCACCGCCGTAGAGGGCGACGACGCCACTGCCGTCTGAAGCCATTCTCTCTAGGACGGACGACTAGGGTGTGGTGGTGGTGGCGGCGGGGGTGGGGATGAGGCGGCTGTGGTGGTTGTGCGCTTCTATTCCCTTCTCTCGGGCTCGCTGGATAGTTGAGCTGGGCCACTCTCTCTCCTTTTTTTTTCCCTTAAAAAGGCCCTGCTAGACTTGGCTGTCCGAATTCCCTTTCTTTAATTCGGACAGCCCAGCAAGTGGAGCTGGGACGCCAACGACGTCGTGTCCACCAAAAAAATCATCACACACACACTGAAAAAAATCAAGATGGCCACAGCGTGCCTACCACACTATGTGCGGATGTGCCACGACAAGCATTGGTGTAATAAAAAAAGTTTATTCAGCTGCTCAGGAAACAAAGGATGCCTGTCCAAAAAACAAAAAGGAAACCACGGATGCATAATCCAAAATGAGATACTTGTAGCTAGCAAGATAATCAACTTTGTTCAACTGAATTGTGCCGAAAGAGAGAGGTAACTTGAATCTACATTCATCCTCATTATTTCCTGGGCGCGACATGATTTATATCAGGCAGGCATGGTCCATCCATCGGATGAATAACTGCGACAAGTCATCAGTCCCATGATACTGTCCTGTGGATGGTCCACTCCGACGGGTTCACTGTGGTTTCGCCGCTGGAGGAGACGAGATCGTAGGGTGAATCCTCTGCAAACTCTGTCGGCAACGCCTTCCAGTGCAAGCATGGATCCCAATCTGCTTCCTTCAGGACCTTCAGAATCTCTTCCACGACTATCTTGCTCCCCTCTTCAGATAAATGCAACCCGTCGCTGCAAAAAGAAATAAAAAGGCTTTTTTCTTTTATCTCCGAATGACAAATGATACGAAAAAAAAAGCAAACCGAATAGAGATGCGCTCACGTAAAGCAGGCTGTCATCCAGTCTCCCCTTTTCTGCATGGCATTCCAAAGATCAACAACCTTCAGGTCCATCTCTTTGCACAGAGATATGCATGCATCAGAGTACAGACGGCAAGTTTCATTGGTCCGCACGATCTCGCTCAGAATAGTGCTGCTGCATATATTTACAGGTTCAACGCCACTTTCATACAAGGTCAACACTCATAGTAATTTGGTAAGATTCTACCTTGTTGATTTTCGAAGCATCTCCTCGTTGAGAGGTGGGCAGCTTAAGAAAATAACACGAGTCTTCTCAGACAGGCTCTGAACACAAAGGCAACCAAGTAAGTGCGCAATCACTCGGTATAGCTCATGCATATTCCCACATTACCTTCAGGTGCTCTGCAATCTTTCTCATGTTGATAATGTACTCATCTATTGGCACATGAGGTCCAAGACCAGACGGGTGAGCTGCAATGGAATCATTTCCACCAAAGTAAACTATTACCAAAGATGGCTGCACCGGTGCATCCTGAGGCAAATGGTAGGTACAAAAGTAAGTGAAAAATGGCCAATGATATTTTTTCCAGAGAGGATGTGTACAATTATGCTACAAGGTAAGAATTATTCAAGGAATTGTCATTTTCTGCTCGATCAAGAAAGATGCCCATGCAATCAAAAAATTATCAAAATATCAGCTCTCAGTAAGAAAAGGTTTAATAAAACAGAAGGTTACATAGCACCTCCATAGAATTTTCAGATGAAGAACGAATTTCTAATACAAGGTACAGACATGCTAAAGATGAAAAATAAACACAGGGAATTAGCAGATTTCCTATTTTCTAGAATACAGCGTGTTAAGCAATGACAGAGGTAAATTAGTGATAAAAGATTCGCTGGGGGTACAGTTGATCAACAAAAAGGGCAAATGCCAAACCAAGAATCTTGCACACATGTAACAGGAGGTACAAATACAATGAATAAACATGTTTCATAACTCTTGAGATCCTCCTGTTTTCTTCTTAATGAAATGATATGCAGCTCCCCTGCATATTCGAGAAAAATAATCTGAACTCTGAAAGAGATAAGGGATTTAGATAAAAGGACCTTTGGGAACACTTTGTCCATCACTTGAAGAGCGCGCCTTGTGTTCCAGCCAATATATCCTCTAAGAATGATATCAGCCTGGACGAGTTCCAAATAGACACTGTATTAGTGCAGTAACATTTTTATCAGTTACTCCCTCCAATATAAAATTGTTATGACACAACAATTTGCAACGGAGGGAGTAGTTCCAAACATCCAAGAGCTTACTGACATGATATGAACTACTGTATTTACTTCAAAATCTCTTACTCAGGTCTCAAAATCAAAGCTTCAGGTAACCCCATATTAAGTTCCGTGCACCAACCAGGTAACCCAAAGCTTACTGTATCGAAGAAATATGTTCAATGTTTTTTCATATCAGCTTTCAAATGCATGATTCCAGTTAATGTAGTTCCTTCTGCTTCCTTTTCAAAGTCATCTTGGCTATATCAGCTCTGCTGGCTTCCTTTTCATATCAGCTGGGCTGGCTTTTATTTGCAAATGTTGCTTGTGACTTTTGAAATATATATGTGTGTTTTAAATCCTTTCAAGGAAAACTACACAAGTTCATGAAACGACTAGATCGAGACAAAGCCACATGACAAGTTACCACAGCAAACTACATTTCAATTTTGCGTGTTTTCCCAGAGTACCAGCATGCCATTTCAATGTTTGCTCACATGCACCCAGTTCAAGGTTATCAACAGGCCATAAAAATGATTGGGTTGCCTTTCTTCTTTTATCTAGGGTGCAATCCTACAGTCCATTTTCGAGACTGAAAATGCGCCAAAAGCTTGGTGATGTAATTTATGGGGCAGCAAGCAAATGTACTGGACAAGCTGCAATAAACAAGAAGGCAGCCAATGAAGGCGAGTTGATTGCTTAGAGGACGGACTGATTTGTCCAGTGGAATGCGGCATGCCCTGACCAAGTGCGATAGCTAGATTGAGAGGATAATGAACGGAACCCTCCCTTTGTCACTGATGATGAGATGAGAAAATAATCACCTTGCGGGCGTAGATGTCGGCGAGTGCGGCGCCCCATCCGCCGTTGCTGAAGCTGTACTGCACGATGGAGGAGCCGAAGAGCACGAATACCGGCCGGTCACCGAGCATCCTCCCTCCCAGCTTAGACCGCCGCCGATGGAGAGCGATTCGGGTGTTCTCCCAACTACCCCGATCCCCTTGCTCACCTTCCTCCCTGATTTCACTGGTTGCTGAACGGAACAGCTGAACGCTTTAACTGCACGCCCATCAGTTACTACGACTTACTCCCTGATTGTCGCTTTTCATTTTTAAATTTAATTTTGATTAATTGTTTTATTTAAAAAAATTCGAATATATAAAATTTTAAATTATGATTTAAATAAATTTAATAATAAATTATATTATATTAAAATATATAAAATTTATCAATTTTTTAATAAAATATATAGTAAAATTAAATTTAAAAATTAACCGCAACATCAATTAATTAAAGAACGGAGTGGATACGAGTTACGACTCCACTCGTAGCGCAGGCGCAGCAAGCCTCCGAAGAAACCAACAAGAAGAAGCGGAAGCAGAGAGTAGAGAGCCGCGTCAACCACTAGTGCCGGCAGCGTATTTATTCCCTTGCCAAACTCCGTCGGCCAACGGCATCATAACTCTTTTTTTTCTTTTTTTTTCTCTTTATTTTTAAGACCAAAGACTCTTAATCAACGTTTACAAAACCGTTCAAAACCAGTCAATTTTTACGGTTTTTGATGAAACTGGACGGATTCAATTTTATCAAACGACCGATTTTTATTTTAAAAATTTAAAAAAATTAAAAAATTAAAAAAATTCAGAATACCGAAAATCGGTAAAACCGGTGGGTTTTAAATTTTAAAATCTAAAATCATAAAAACTGAAGAAACCGGTCGGCTAACCGGTGAAACCAGTTAATTTACTGTAGCAGTTTGTTCAAATTTTGAATTTTCAATTTGAAGCGGTTTTTGATCAATTTTTTCGGTTTTCGCTGTTTTCGTTAAACCGGTCTCGATCGTTTTTAGCGGTTTAAACGAAATCATAAACTCTGCTCTTAATAAGAGTACTCTACCATGGCCTCTTGAAGATTTATTTAACGCCTGTTTTATAATTTAGAAAATATCAAACGGTCTGCTGAAATTTGTAGGCGGATTTGTAGTAGTAGATTTCTACTGGCTCCCTGTATATACTATCCTGTTTATTTCCACATGTGAAGTACTATTTCCTGTTGGTGTTAATCTGCGAATCAAAAATTGCATCCATCTATGATCTATCGCAAGTCGCAACAAGGACAGCAGGAAGTGCACATGCACATGACTATTGCCACTATAATCGTGCTGCAGCGGCGCAGTACAGTACTCCGGCACCACCCTGAACGGCCGCCCTATTAAACTCTATTCAACCATCAACATCTACGACATGCCCGACGCTCACGGTGTCTCGATCAGCCAATGAGATGGGATCAGCAATTACAACATGTACGACTGGTTGTTTGCAGCAGCTTGACTATGGACATATTTACAAAATTGTTCAAAATTGAACTATGGATCAACAATCTTTCTTTCCACCCAATACTCACACCGTTATTAAATTATTGTCCGTTGAACATTAACATTATATTTTACTATTTATCGTATTCAAAAATGTGATAAATATGATATATTTTGTTATATTTAACTTTATCATATAAGGTATTTGTAACATGGCTTATAATTTTACACTTCTGAACTCTTGTTTTTAAAATATTATGAATGGTCAAGATGACATTAAAAGTTAATAGCGACAATAATTTAAATACTACCTCCGTCTCTAAATCTTTTATATTTTGACTTTTAGACACTATGTTTGACTATTTGTTTTATTAAAAAAATACAAATATAAAAACAAATTAATCATGTTTAAAGCATATCTTATGATAAAAACTAATCACAACAAAATAAATGATATTTTTACAAATTTTTTGAATAAGACTAAGAGTCAAACATGAAATCTAAAAGTCAAAAGTACGTAGAATATAAGAACAGAGGTAGTAAGAACAAAGGGATTACATTTCTATCTGTTTCATCCTCATTTTTAATACATTCTATCTTTTTCACTATTCCTTAACTTTATACCTAGACCCAAAATGATAAGTAAATCTGGATGGAAGGAGTATGTTAAACTTTACAGATATGTTTTTATGGAGGTACAAATGTTTCGGCATGATTTTATAATTTATTTTAAGGTTATTAGGTAGTAATTGATAGCATTAGGCTAGCAATTATAATTTAAGGTTGTCCCATCATTTATACTTGCCTTGCCGGCAATTGTTACAAAATGCAACATGGGTTCGTTTCCGTAAGAATGACTAAAATTGTTGGTGCCTTGCCAAGCCTATCACAACCCTTCCTCCTTTATCTAGGCTTATGACCATGCTATCACAATTCCATTTATTGAAAAAAGAGAACAAATATATATATATATATTTGGGTGGGGGGGGGGGGAGGGAGTTAATAGCAAACTCGATTTTGTTTATATGTATCTTGGCAAACAAGCTAAAAAAGATTCCAAAAATAAGAAAAGAAAGGTGCAGCAGAGCAAAAGAACACTGATGAAGATGCAGATCTCTGCTATTCAAAGTGTCATGATTGCAGCAGATGGTTTTGATATATTAGACCAAAACCGTTTATCCATGTAATCAGCACAAATCGGAGCTAGCCTTGATCAGTCACTTGTTATTAGCATTGAGGAAGATCTTTTGGCGGGGGCATCAGAGTCTCACTTGGTATTTTCCCATTGTCCACCACAAAGGCCATCTTTAGGCCCCATGATGTGTGTGCACATCAAAATGGAAATGCATAAACCAAACGCCTGGAACATGATAAATCAAGCACCTTGTACTGTTAGAGCATAGAAGGCAGCATTTTTATATACACACACACACACACACACCTGGGTTGTCTGCCCTAAATCGGATTGCTGTCCAACCTCCGGTAGGAACTCCAACTGTGTTTCTCTCAAGGGTCGATGAGATTGTACGTGGAAGGAGAAGTCTTGGGGTTGTAATTTCCGGTACCTCTCCCGACGACAAAAAGGTTGAAGCCATGCATATGGATTGGATGGCCTTCAGGTGATATGATCCCAGTTTCCTGGAGTACAACCTGCACTGAAGCATTGTATGGCAGCCTATAAACCCTGGTTCCATTCATGGTGTGAAGGTTCTTAGGGCCACTTCCTGTATAGTTGAACTTGTGCAGTGGTGTGGCCGGGAAGTTGTCTGTGAACACCCCTGGAATGCTGTAGTAACGGGCCTGTAGGATCGGTGTGGACGGCATAATGAATGTTACATTGTTGATTGTTCCAACCGACCTTGTCGCGTTGATGCATTTGGCGCACTGATTGACACCCTACACCGACGGTGAACAGAAGAGAATGGTCTACTGTCCGTGGCACATTGGCTTGGTATTCCTTGGAGTTGAGGCTACGGAGGGACTTGGCAAATTTTGAGACGATATGGGTGTCATTTCGTGGTGGTGGCCTCCTGAGTCATGAGCCTGAGGGGTGTTGCACTTGCAGCTGATACAGCAGTAGTACTATTCACATAGTGCAAGGTAGTGGTGCCCGTTTTGTTATCGACCTGCACCGGGGCATCCATGAAGGGGGAAACTGAGAAGAGGTAGCGGCCAGCACTTTGGTCAGCAGTGAGAAGGACGTTGGTTGTCTGCCCTGGAGCTTCATAATGCTTTGCCTCCTTGTGAAGTGAAATGAAGGATCCACTGATTGATGCATGCATATATGTAGGGATCATATCAAGTGAAAAAGGGACAAAAGTTTGAAAATTGGCAACATTTAGGCGTTCTAAAAGAATTAGGAGACATCATCATCCAGTGTTTTTGCAGGAATATAACTGCACAGAAATTTCGAAGCAACTCCACAAAAAAGTAAAGAAAAAAAAAATGAAGTTCAAACTCCTACCAACCTAATAACATTTTCCTTGGATGTTTCCTCCAGAAAACAGTGGTATATGCCATTGCTGTGTGGTTGAGATGTGGCTGTCATCGATCTGCGGCAGGATGGAGAAGAGAATATGATGGCTGTGACTTGATGCAGACTGAAACTCCCTCCGTCCCTGATTACTTGTCATTTTAAACTGCACAAGTTTTTTTTATTTGTTATTTTTATTTTTTAAAACACCTTTCTCTATTTCTAATACATCTTTATCTTTATCTCTCCTTCTTAAACACCGTGCAAACATCTAGAACAACGAGCAAAAAGTGGACGGAGGGAGTACATAGTAGTAACTACATAAGCAGCCGGCTGGCTTTCTAATTTCTAGGTGTAAGAGGATTTGACATGTGTGTGTGCTCTGCTTGACCCGGTGGGCCGTGGCTGGCTTGTTTCAACGCAAAGCTATAGACGCTGATACTGATATTTTGATTCTTCAAAGTTCTCTCTAGTGCACAGATCAAGAAGCAGTTAAGAACATAGAAAGAAAGTTCTCAAAACTGTTGTTAAATTAAACAGCAGTTCTAGTTGAATTTAAGTTTTAGCTAGCGATAAAAATTTAAGAACTGTCCATGATCATCCATTTTGTTGCTTAGTTACAGACTTGACGTGAGCTGAGCTTGGAACAAGTACATTCATGGATCGCTAGGGGGCCTCGGCGAGAGTTTGCATGGAGTATAACAGAAAGCAGATGGCGATCGGATGGCAATTTGAATATGACAAGTGTGTTCTGCAAAGAAGCAGAATCAGGATTGAGCGCCGATCCGAAGTACGGTTCTGTGGTGCCAGAAATGGAATTGAAAGAAAAGAATCATTGGAAATGGCGCAAAAGAAAAGGCGATAGGCAAAGCAGATCGCCTTGCAGCGGCTCGTATGTAGTAGGAGCAGGGTTTTAGAAATCATTCAAAACTGATTGGTTTTCACGGTTCTTACTGATACTAAGTTTGGTTTGGTTTAAGTAAGCGATCGGTTTTCAATAAAAAAACTGAACTTAACACTATAGCAAAACTGACTAGTTGACCGGTTTTTTTGTCTGGATCCGGTTTGTAAAACCTTGAGTAGGAGTACTCCTATAAGTACTGTACACAAACACAGCAGCACTGTACTACGTACTTTGAGAGAGACATCTGGGAGAGAGTATAATTGAAGGTTGTGCCTGCTATTCTTTCTATACGCATGCATACGTTGTTATATAGTCGTAGCAGCAGCCAGCAGATAAGTTTTTGTCTTGTTTATCTCGATCTGTGACTAGTCGATGATCTTTCTCTTCTTTTACTTTTCTTTTAGAGATTCGGTCGATCGGGATCTATGACTGGGCCCTGATTTATTTGAACGTTCTGATGATCTCTGTGTCATCGATTCGTCAGGATGCAATGGTCTGGCCATCTCTCTCTCTCTATTTCTCTCTTTCTTTGAGATAATCTTAGCTACGGAGCTCAGTAAGTAGCTTGATCGAGCTCCGGCCGATCCCATCCACCATGGTAGCAGCGACCATATTACTATTACTGTTATTTATTTTATGGGAGGAAGAACCGGCATCTATCTAGTGGAATACTAATAATAATGAATGGATGCTGAGGAGGAACACTAGCATGTACTACAGGAGTAGTTACTAGTCCAAAGCGTGCGTGCTTGGCTGGAATAATTATAATCGATGGTTCATGATGCTATGCATTCTTGGGAGTATTCATCATTCCATTCTTTGCTAGCATGGTCCATCATCCAGCTAATTCTTTGCTAGCTCTGCCTGATCCATCGTTGACACGTTAATTTCATTCAGCTTATGTCTATGCGTTTGTGTCTAAAACAGCAGCTCAAATCATTCAATAAAATGCAAATAAGAGTAGTAAGCTTTTTTAGATAAAGGAACAACGAGGTCTCCGGCTCTGCATCTTCGAGAAGATGTAGAAACAGGTGTGTTGTTTTGGATGGGAAGAGAAAGAAATCAAATGTTCACTAGCTGATAGGGATCTGCATGGTTACAGAGTAGTAGTCATATGGGAGTATGCATGAAGGGATAATAAAATATAAATAAAAATACATATATGCAAAAAAAAAAAGAAGAAAAATATAAAAGCTAAAGAGGGAAGGGAACCGGAATGGAAGGCAGATGATCGAAAGCAGTGGAAACGGGTAGACAAGACAAATAGTGCAACAAGAGTCCAATGCAGACATACACTCTGAAGATCGGGCCGGCCAGTAAAGCAAAAGTGAAAGCGTGAATAATAAAGAAGGAAAAAAAGTGAAAGCGGCAGCAGCTGAGCCTGTCTGTGCGCGTGTGTGGTGTCTCTCAAGACAGTCGCTCTAGTAGTCTAGTGTGTGTGTGTGTCTTGCTCTGCTCTTTCATCTTTGCCTGCCTCCTCAGCTCACCTCGCTTCTTCTTCTTCTTCGCTTGATTCAGCTCAAAAATACTATCAGATTTCCATTCCATTCCCATCCTATTCTGGCTTCCCAAATCCCACATCGTCTCATATCCAGGAGTCAGGAGGACACTGCAGCTCGCTGTCGCTAGTCGCTATAACTAGTGATCCATTCCAGCCAGCAGACCACCGGCCGGCCAGCACGTTAATTAGCACGTATGGATCCTTCCGTTTGCCGCCTCCACCCAGGCGTCGCCGTCACCGGCTTCTGCCCTGCCTGCCTCCGCGATCGCCTCGCCGGTCTCCAACCTCCCTCCTCCGCGGACCTTCGCCGCTGCAAGTCCTTCTCCTACGCGCGCTCCGCCGTCTCCCACCTGGAGCCGCAGCGCCGCTCCTGCGATCTCTTTCGCCAAGAACAGCAACCCATCATCGCGATGCCGGAGCGAGAGGAGGCCGCCGTTCACAGGAGGATGGAGGCGGAGGAGCCCTCCAGGAAGTCGTCCTTTGGGGGCCTCCTGAGCAAGAAGCTGCAGCAATGGCGCCGCAAGAAGAAAGAGCCACCTATGGCTATGGCGCCGGAGGAGATGCCCTGTCGCCAGCACCGGCAGCGCAGCTTCCGGGGCCCAGACGGCCTGGACACCGCGTCGTGGGATGCTCGGTCGGGACCAATGCTTGATCGCTTGGTGGCCCCGGCTATGCTGTCCGTGGAAGACGATTCCAGCATGCCGGTCCCGCGCTCCGACGGGCATATCCCCGTCGAGGAAGACTACTACGACAACAGTGCCGTGCCCGGCGGCTGTTCGCAGACGAGGGATTACTACTTGGATTCCTCCAGCTCCAGCAGGAGGCGCCGAAGCGTGGACCGCTCCACCGCCTCGGGTCGCAACTCCTTCTCCGACGTCAACAGTAACGAGTTGCCCGGCAGGATGGCCACCAATGCCAGGGTCTCACCGGCCATCGCCGCAGAGTTCTATCACGCCCACCAGAGCGTTTTTGTCCATAATCACCATCATCAGTACAGCAGCAGGCCGACAAATTACATCAATAATCTCCGAGACGATGATTTCTCCGGGAGCTTTGGTTCGGCGGCATTTCGGGCAAACAAGCCGGCTAGTAATAAGAAGGGGATCAAGGGGTGGAGCATCTGGGGTCTCATACATAAGAAGAGCAGCAGCAGGAAGCCTGCTGAAGCTGACCGCGGGACAGCGGCATCAGTTGTAGGAGAGCAACAAGTGGAGTATCCATGGCCCGAGCTCCGTGTAAGGGGGTATAATGGGCAGATGCTCCGGTGCAACAGCAGCATAAGCGCGAGGAGCTCTTTCAGCGGAGGCGCGGCGATGATCGGCGGGAGTGCGAGGAGGAGCACTTCTTCTGGTATGGAAATGCAGCACGATGTGATGAATGACCATGGATCAGGCTCGGGTAGGATGAGAATGGATGAGGTCTTACTGGAGAGGAATTTGAGCACAAGGTCTTCTTCTTACTCGAGATCAGGGCATGATCATCCAATGGGGGCTGCTAATTACCACCAATTCAATCACACTGGAGTTCGTTCCTCCAACAGCAAGCCCAGTGGGATGCCTAGGACCAGCAGGAGGAGGAGCACGCTGGGACCCTATTCTACTGATCCCATTCCAAGGCAATGAGCCCATATAGGCTGGTTTTACAATGTGTTGAGTTACACACACACACACACACACACACACACAAGCTTTGTCATGGGGACGTGGTTCCAACTGGGAGTTGAGTACAAATTGTTTCCACAGCCTTTTAATTTTGTCATTTGAATCCCCTTAATCTTTTTGGGGCTCCATTCTGCTCGATCAGCCACTCACCTTCCTTGATGACATGAATGAGGGGCGGAGCACGCATCTTAGAATTTTGAACGAGATACCACTGCTACAAAAACTATTTCTACGTATGAAATTTATTTGCTTCATGAGCCTGTACAATTGTGTTCTTATACAAGCGTTTGCATGAACAGCTAGTATAAATGGCATTAATATAGGCAAATCACTTACCGACTGCATAAATGGCATTTATGCATACATTTCAATTAAGTGTACAAATAAATTTAGAAATAAAAAAATGCCAGATCCGCCAGTTGCTGCCACGCCAGATCCGCAGCGGCGAGAGGATCTCAAAATCGGAGACGAAGTTGGAGGAGACGAAGGATGAAAAACCTGGCTGCCCCAAGCAGACTGCAACCATTCATCTCCAGAACTGGAATCACGCATTTCTGAACAGGTTACGACCGAGTTTTAGACTCAGTTTCAGAGACACGTTTCTCAAGAGAAAAATATGCTTGTATTCGAGAAAAGAAAAAAGAGAGAAAACGTTAAGATGAGGGATCAACAAGCCCCATAGAGATATTGCAACTCAGTTCCATCCGTTCACCAGACATTGTTTAAGATACATTTACACCTGTTCACTACATATGAATTTATTCAGGGTTCATCCAAATAAGACCTTTCATTTATTATAGTACCTCACTGCTCACAATTGGAATTGGATGTCAGATTTCTCCTTGCGCCCCTAATTCTCACGGGGGAAGGTGTCATTTCTTTGTTGTAGAAGAAAAATATTGCACGTCACCAACAGCTAAAGCTTTATCTTCAACTTGTCGGTTTCCTCACAAATACCTTTTGGACCTGTTCAAGTCAACAAACAACATTTATATCTGACCGGATGTGGAGGAATGCCTGATGCATATAAAGTGAAATTCAGTTTGGGTTTACCTGCTCTAACGTCAAGAACATAATCACATTCCATGATCCCAGTCTAGCAAAATTTGGAAGGAAGCCTTTATAAAATGCCAGAGGTCCCTGCATACAGGTTTGGGATTGAGATGTGTTGCTAGTTGATACAAGAGTACCATGAAGATGAGAGCAGCATTTGGGTACACTTAGATGTAATTTTTTTGTAGTCCAAAGTGCTTGTAATTTGAGAATGTAATCATCTCCTAACTGATATAATTCTTCTTTTGCCGCAAAAAAAGGTAATTTTAAAGATTGCAGTTCTTTTACTGAAACTGAAATACTACATCTCCAAATAATTTAGCAATCATGACAGGCATAAAACTATGACAAACAGATGAGAAACTTTAATTATTTTTTAACTAAGGGATTTAGCTCCCAGTATACATCATATCAGAAGTTCGTTGCTATTAGATAGGACATTAGAGATTTAAAGGTGAATCTTAGTATCTTACTGTAGAAAAAAATAATTGCTCGGTGCATGATGGCATCATAGGGTTAAGAGTTACATGAGTCCTATGACAAACTGCTGTTTTAAAAAATAGAGCGCCTAATACCACAAATTATGACTAAGAAAGGACTGGCAAGAAATATTAATTGCTTCCTGAGAATTATGCTTAACTCATACTACTAACCCCACGTCAAAATGGCAACTATCAAGCCAGCTAAACTCAAAGCGAGACTATACTGTTTGACCAATAAATTTGAACTTTGTAATCTATGCGTAAATGTGTTTTACAAAACATGTATCTCCCTCCCATGTATGTGTGACTCAAAGATAATGAACGGAGAAGCATAGTGGAATATACATCATTCTTTAGCGTCTTCACAAAACAATCAATAGTACTTTTGTAGGCTGAGTCACCCATCATTCTTGACTTGACCTGCAAGGTATGAATGTTTATCACTTTCTGTAATGCCAAAAGGAGGGAAAGGGAGAAAATCATATAAATATAGAAACCTTGAAGCTAACTGTTATGGCTGGGAATTTGGAAACTTTATTCAACTCACTATGAATGATCACAGAGGAAGATCCAGCAGCTCGTCCTCCCTTGAGGCCGATCTGCCGGGTCTGTTTTTTCTCCCCCTCTAACCCTAGCCGTCCCCCCTTAATTTATAGATCATTAAGGGGGGTCGAAACCCTAACAAACCCCACTAATTCCTCCAACCGAAATCCCTAAAAACAAACCCTAACATACTTTTAGGCTGAAAAACAGCCGCCTGAAACAGAATTGCCGGAAC
>BCLF01000096.1:46651-60420 GCA_001602275.1 Zoysia japonica
TAAAGGAAGCTTCATTCAGAAGAAACAGTTTACAGTCAAACATACGAGAAATAATGTCTGACTAAATGACCATAGCAGGACAGTGAGAGTGAAAAAATGCATCTCACCACATCAACTGGGGAACCAATACAGACAGCAAAGAAGCCAGCTCCCAGGCCAGAAAGAAGGTGAGTGAGGACATCATCTTTGAACCCAGGGATTTTCAAAATCGTCTGCAGGATGTGGTAATGCAGTTTAGTTTGTACTGACATGTTGTCAATGAAGTGAAGAAGGGGGAAAAAAGAAGGCAGAAACCTGCTTGACTTGATCATAACTGGCTAGCTCAGCAGCATTGATGATTGCATTCCGCGCAACATTTGGGCCGAGGCCTGTCCACAGAGCGGCGACGCCTTCCTGCCTAGCAATCTTGGCATAAGCATCCATGGCCCCAGTATAGCGGCGCTGCACACCAGGCGCAAGCTTCCCCTCAGCCTGAAGCCTAACCTTGACAAGGTCAGTGGGGTTGGCAACGGTGATAGCAATGGCACCTGTAGGTAGTTAATCTCCTCAAGTCAGTGATGAATGAACAGAGCATTTGTTTTTGAAAGAAAAAAAAAGGTGGCGAATGGAGGGCGATGTGAGCAGCAGATACCGGTGGTGAAGCCTGCAGCGATCTTCTTTGTCAAGGGAACATCCCCAACATGGTCTTCACCAACGTAGAACGATTTGACCTGTTACAAGACGAAGCAGGGGGAACGGCAGGTGAGTCGAGCATTTAGGAGTACCAGGGAAGGTGTTCGACAGAATGGAGCTTTCTTTCAAAAAAGAAAGAGAGAAAGAAATAAAAAATGCATCAGATCGTGCTGGCATCGTACAGGCTCGTAAAGACCAATGCGGAGTCCTCCGTAGATGCATTGGCGGTGAAGGCCCGGGACGATCCCCTTCCAGAGCGCGGCGGCGCCTTCCTCCCTGGCGATGGTGGCGGCTGTGCCGAGCAGACCGCGGTACTTGGGGACTTCGGCCCCTCCCGCGGCTGACTTCTGGAGCTGGAGCCTGACCTTAGCCGTGTCGAGAGGGATGGTGCACACCTGCGGTTGGGGGAGACCAAATCGAATGACAGGAACGATGGGAGCAAAGGGGATCAACCAGGAAGAGAGAGAGGGGATGGAGCTACCTCGGCGAAGCATGCTGCGATGGCGCTGGCGGTGAAGCGGCCGGCGAAGGAGATGTCGGGCTTGGCGTCGGGCATCCTCCTCCCGTCGGCTGCCTCTCTCTTCTCGTTTGGGGGAAAGCGGACTGAAAGCAAAGACGAGGAGGGAGGGAGGGGTTAATACGATTTCTAATTCTAACTTGACATTTTTGGTCCTGGGAAACGAGTTTTATTTATTTAGTCTCCATTTGTAATTGGGGAGAATTTTTTTTCCCATATACTTTTTCCGGTTTTAAATTATTGACCACCGTTGACTTTTGACCATTCGTTTTATTCAAAAATTTTGTTCTAATATGTAAAATTGTTATTGTAATTTAAATTTTGCTAATGATAAATCAAATAATAACAAAATTGTACACATTTGAACAAATTTTTTGAATAAGACGAATGGTCAGAGTTGAAATTAAAAGTCGATAGTGTCACTAATTAAAACCGGAGGGAGTAGTATTTTTATGTAAAACTAAACTGATTCCTGTGACATTTATAGAAATATTATATTTCTCCTTATTAGTACTTCATTTTGGATTTTTAGGTGTGAGTATAGAAATTAAAAAGAATGGAAAAATAATGTGTATAGAAAATAAGAATGAGAGACAGATATGAGACATTCTAGGACACAGAACTTTGTGGAACCTTGAAAAGTTTAAAGCCACTTGTAATTAGAGATAGAGGGAGTGGCAGATTTATTTTTAATGTTTGACTTGGTTTATGGATTCAGCTATTTTTTTATGGATGATTTATTTAGCAAATTTATTGATAATGTTTGGCGATGAGTCAGGCCCAACCATTTGATTTCTTTGCTTTGTTTATCATCCATTCATTCACCCCTACGAAGGAACGGAAACGAATGAACGAACATGAATCATCGTCAGCCTTGCCTGGATATATTCTAGTATTCCATCAGAGAGAGAGATTAGATAGATAGATAGAGGGAGATTAGAGAGATAGATAGAGGGGAATGCCATGCCACTGAATTATTATTCTAGGACAACAAGAGGGCAGCGCTCACTGTCCACGCATGGTGCCTAGCATCTGTTCTGTTCCATATTCCCTCCTTACATTTGTTCATTCTGACATGAACACCACTTGTTTATTTGACCATGACTGGACAACCATTAGTCTGCCCACTGCCCAGCATTATATTTCTTCATTTTTTCTTTTTTTTTTTGGGATCGAGGAATGAGAGAGTCGGCTTCAGAGGTTCGGCTTGCCCTATTTCCCCATCAGCCTTATAATTTAAATCGTGTTTCAAACAATTAATTTAAAGTAAATTATGATATGATATTTATTATATTTTAAATAAAATAAATAATTAAAATATAATGTTAAAAGCTAATGACAACTCGACCTCCATCAGGCCCGCCCAACGAACTAACCATTCGATTATGGTGGACTTGGCTGAAAGAAATAAAAAGGAAAAGGCCCATGGGCCTAGCCTCCCAATCTATCCATCCTCCACGACACGAGCTTTTTGATAATTTAGGAGGGGGAGGGGATCGGTGAAGAAAGTCGTCTCCGTCTCCGTCTCCGTTCCCGGCTGCCGGCTTCCTGCCTCTCTCCACCATCCAAATCCGCCCTCGAGACAGCGACAGCAGACAGATCGCCAACATGGTGGGCAAGGGAGACCCGGCGGCCGTGCCCCCCGTGCCTCGCGACGGCGACGAGGAGGAGGAGGAGGAGACCGCAGGATTCGTCAAGCTTATCAGCGCCGAGGGCTTCGAGTTCGTCGTCGATAAGAAGGCCGCCATGGTCTCCAACACCCTGCGCAACATGCTCACGTCGCCAGGTACACACTCCCTGCTATCGTCTTTTCCCTTTTTCTCTCACCGCCTGCGTCCAAATTCCCCTTCCTAATAATCGAATAATAACTGGATTAGATTCCTCCTTCCTATCCCAGGCGGCTTCTCCGAGACGCGCCACGGCGAAGTCCGCTTCCCGGAGATCACCACCCACATCCTCGAGAAGATCTGCCAGTACTTCTACTGGTCCCTCCACTACTCAAGGTCTTCTTCCCCTTCCATCACCACGTGCAGCTAAACACAATTCGATTCCATTGCATTGCTTCTGTGGAACTCCATTCATGACCTGACAATCAGTCCTAAACAACTGCCCTGATTCAATGTTACAGCTCGATCTATAATCTGGCTCATTCGATGTCACAATTCGATCTATAATCTATTTTTTTTTTGTTGAGGAAGTCGGGAGGGGAGGCCCCCTACTTTGATTTTCATTGAAAATAAATAATCTGTAGAAATGCAGCAACATTCGGTGCATATACAAGTAGCCTTTTATGTTATTTGTTCAGAGATTTAGAACCCTTGAAGGTGATGCATTGGAAAAATATCTCTCTGACTACAGCACGTAACATTTATTTTATGTTTAGAATATTATTTCCTGCTAGTGATGGTCCACAAGGTAGCTTGCTTGCTAGGACAAGTTACACATAGCAATTGCTTGCACGTAGAAAATTACTTGTGCTATTTATTTTACCCTTTCTTTTTTCATCCTTGCATGGTGGGCTGTTGCCTCAAACTTCACCTTATTTACTGGCGGTAGTGCTGATCTGGAATAGTTATGGACCGGATTAGATAGTGTGGTGGTGACAAGCGGTAGCATAGTTGTCTGCGCAGTTTAAGCTTCCCTTATTTGTCCACTGATTTTGTGATTCCTGTGCCTAGTTCTGAGTCAAGGCTCATCTGCAACGGAATAAATTAGATTTGGATTGTCTTGTTGACAGATACGCGATCTTGTGATGGTAACTGCATAACAATGTGAGTGTATTCTTGATATTCCCTGCACTGTTGTCATCTTTCAGTACAGAAGTGCAAAGGTAGCTATAGTTGACTTTTAGAATTTTCTTTGAATTTAAAGACAAAGTAGCACTTTGGTTGCACAGCATTGAAGAGTTGAATGGTCCACATGTGCTTAATTTTGGTGCTCTGGGCTCAACTAAGGACAATTGGAGAGTGGGGACTAAAATACATACTCGCTCCATAATTTGAGGTGTATGTGGAGATAAAACATGAAAGCATCGTGTTAGTTCATTTAGTAGGTTGATGATATCAGATGACTATATTTCTTAAAGAAACTGGTGGGCATACGGTGGTCCTTATTCAGATTTTAGTGCTCCAATATTTTTCTTTCTTTTTTCTTTTTCTCGTTGCAGGCAAGATATTTCTTTCTTTTTTTTTCTGATATTATTACCTTGTATGCACTTTGATTGGATCAGCAGAGGCTCCTTTATCGTCTGTTCTTCTCCCTAATGGTTGAAACAGGAAACTCAAAGTGCCGTTTTATGTATAACCATGCGTGTGCGCCCTTTGGACGCTGTAGTTGCTTGTTTTGCTGACTGGAAGACGGCTTGGTTTTTGTTTGGCTGTGCAGTGGGAAGGAGACTGCGGAGTTTCCGATTGAGCCTGAGATAACCCTGGAGCTGATGATGGCGGCAAACTACCTCGACACATGACCTGCAACTGCAATTAGTGTTTTTAACAGATCTGATCTGATCCCAGTTGTTAGTGGTGGTGTAATGTAATGCGAGCATCAGAGGGGAAGGGATGGGGATCCAGACAGGTGGACATGTAGTAACGTGTGTGCTGTTGTTTTCTTCTTTCCTTTTGTTTTGGAAAAGGCTGTGTGACTATCTTCTAAGGTCTCCACTGTTGGTGACTGCTACTGTATAATCAAAACAAAATAAGAGAAAACAGTTTGACCCGTGAATTTGGATGACAGCTTCCTTCCTGGGCTGATTGAGAAAATTGATAGTACTCTTCTGTGGGAATTGATAAGATATACTGCGTGATGAGCTGCTCGTTGTCTTTTGATGAATGGATTTTCATTATTATAGGAAATGGTTCAATTGCCGCCTGCTGAATTTTAATTTCGTTGGCATCCAACCCATCCATGTGGCTTGCGAGGCGCAAGACAAGGAGGCGGCCACGACAACACGAGAACCCCCTCTCTCTTCTCCTTTCTTCTCTCTTCAAAGCAAGGTGAACCGAACACACACACACACAGGAGCGAGAGATCACCCCTCCCCCCGCCCCCACCTCGTCGGCCGGCGGCGAACACAGAGCAGCACCACGAACACAATGGAGGCGGCCCTGTCCGCCCTCGAGTCTGCTTGGCTGGTACGGCATCTCCCTTCCTTTCTATGTCCATCTCTGCTCCCCCTTAGTCTTCCTCACTCCAGATCTTCAATCTTCTTTACCCCGACCACCGCTGTGGATCAAAACGCAGTACCTGATCGGTAACTTCAGCGAGTTCCAACTCGCCACCGTCTTCACCTTCCTGCTCCACGAGACCGTCTTCTTTTTATCCGGCCTCCCGTCACTCCTCTTCGAGCGCTTCGGACTCTTCGCCAAGTACAAGATCCAGGTTTCATCACTCCTCCTAATCTATTTATTCTTACACCTGGTTGATTTGATTTCACTCCATTCGATGATCGGTTGATTTACCGCCCAACCCGCGAGCTAATCTACGGAGCCACTGGGTTTGTTATCGTCCACCAACTCACTGCAGTGAAGGAAGGATGCATGCAATGGAGACATCCAGGCTCATGCTTTTTCCTCTTCTTTTATTAAAATTGTATAATAATATATCGGAATTGATTCCACCGCTAGTCTAGTCTAGAAATACAGGGAAAGTTGAAAATGATGGCTTAGTAGATTGATCATAGGATTTAATTTGATGGCACCATACTCACCCTCACGAAGAGGTTCTGAGCAGCAAAGACGAAATTAATTCAAATTGGTCATTGTGTGGTTCTTGAGTAAACCATCCATGTGGTTCATCTTCTTTCTCCCTGTATATAGTGCTTACCTTGCTCTTTATTGAATTCAAACTGAACTCAGTGATCTGTTAGGTGTCATTTTTGGAACAAAATGCCAATTTCGTAACTATGAAGTCATACATGGACTCATGATCTGGCTCCCAGTTCCTAGCGCTTAGCTTGAATTAAAGGGCACTATGTGCTTTCATTTGTATGATGCATCATTAACTTGTACTAGGAGATAAGATTATCAACAAACATTTATACTTCTCTTCCCGCTCTATCTGGTTTCCTCACTAACGTTGTGTCCATCTTTGCAGAAGAAGAGCAACGCCCCTTCTTATCAAAACAGATGTGTTCTGCGTCTCATCCTCTACCATGTCTGCGTGAACTTGCCTGTCATGATTTTATCCTATCCCGCCTTCAAATTCATGGGCCTTAGGAGCTCTCTTCCTCTGCCACACTGGTATTCATATTCACTGTTTTTTTCACCTTTCCCAACTAAAGCACCAGATATCCTTTTATTTTCCAGTATTAAGTTCTCAACTCAGCATGCAAAGTGAACCAAAAAAAAAGGCACCATTATAATTGAGATTGGATTGAAAGAAGAAAATGGTTTAACCTCCTCTTATATCTTCTGCAGGACTGTTGTTGTTTCTCAAGTTCTTTTTTATTTTGTACTAGAAGATTTTATATTCTATTGGGGACACAGGGCTCTGCACACCAAATGGCTATACAAGCATGTTCACAGCATTCACCACGAGTAAGGAACACTGCTTCCATGTTTCTTTGCATAATATTCACTCCATTCTCAAATTGATGTCATTAGGGCAACAAGTCTAATTGAAAATGGAACTAAAATTGTTGATGACACAACAAATTCTGAGCAGATATGCTACACCCTTCGGGTTGACATCTGAGTATGCTCATCCTGCTGAAATTTTGTTCTTGGGATTCGCCACAATTGTTGGCCCTGCTCTTACGGGTCCTCATTTGTTCACCCTTTGGTTATGGATGGTGCTGAGGGTATTGGAGACAGTTGAAGCTCACAGTGGCTACCACTTCCCGTGGAGCCCATCAAATTTCCTGCCACTTTATGGCGGGTAAGTAAGATGGATCAGATAAATTATGCTAATTGCTCATTTGTAGGTAGAGTCTAACACTATTTGGTAAATTCTTGTTATCAATAGTTCTGACTTCCATGACTACCATCATCGTGTGCTGTACACCAAGTCGGGGAACTACGCATCTACTTTTGTTTACATGGACTGGTGAGAATTTCATCCTCATTGCGTTTGTCAAATTATGCAGAGTAACCCTGTTACTGTTACTTACGGAACTCGTCATCTTGTGTCAGGTTGTTTGGGACGGACAAGGATTATCGCAAGACGAAAACTATTGAGGAGAAAGAGGGAAAGAATTGGTAAATTGTGGGAGCTTGCAGTCAGGACATGAAAACTGATGTTCTGGATGGCATAATGTATATCACAGGAGGGATACACCTGGGATCAATCTGGCTGCCCTTCCTATGATTCGCCCTGAATTCAAGTTGCTGTGTCCTGTCGGGTGTTTGTGTTTTGTTTGGATGGGGTACATAACATGTTGGAGTAACAACTCTCTGAACCAGTAGATTTTTCATATATGTTTTTCCATTCGTAGATTCAGTAGTAACAAGGTCGAAAATCCTCGCTTGAGACCTGTTCGTCGAATCAAAAGCTGTGTTACAATTCAATTCGGAACTGCAATTCATAAGGTTTCGACACTGCAAGGACGATCCTTTCCGGAGCGGGTTACGGATCGGGTGGTTCCAGTTTGTCATTAGCTCAGGCTGACAATCTGGTTGACGGCATCATTATCAGTTACGTTGACAGGCAGCCGCTGGCATGCCACTGCTCTGTCCCGTCGGCGCCCGCCAGGCGACGTGTTTTGAGTCATCCCGTTGCTCTATTGCTTACTCCTGCTTAGATGGTACTGTGCTATATAACTGCTACCTTAAATATAAATATTTTTGGATTTAAGCAAAGTCAAACTTTTTTAATTTTAACTATTAATAATATAAAATTAATGATATTTTATTATATATAATCATGTTATTAGATTTTTTATGAAACATATTTTTATACTATGTAATTTGTTATATTAGAAAATATTTAAATTTATAGATATTATTAATCAAAGTTGATAGCGTTTGATTTTAATCAAACTTAAAAATGCTTATATTTGAGGACGGAAGAAGTACGTATATGGTGTCGCTGAAGCCGGTGCACGGATGTACATATATTTGACTAATGATTTCTATAAATATAATTAATTAATGTATATTTATGTAATATATTATATAAATATTTTTTTGATGAATATAAAAATACAAATCTTATGTTAAAATTGATTAAATATACATAAATTAATAGTTAAAGTTAGATGGTACGAAACTTAAATAAACACTTTTTGTAGAATGGAGTACACGACTGTGTAGTGTAAGATTGTAAGGTTGGGTTGTTGCTGCAAATTATCGTGGAATCTTTCGGGCATACTGGTGTGATGCGTGCAGGATGAGACAAGAAAAAAAGAATCTTTGCTGTCTCCATGTCCAGCCATTCCAGCACTCTGATTGAGGATGCTAGTGGAGTACTGGAGTATACAGTTTTTGTGCTTGTACGCACGTACAAGTCAAATTCACAGTAAGCCAATTAAGGTCTTGTTATTATAATCTGAATTATAAAGGTAGTTTATATAATCTGATTTATAAACATAATCTAGTAAATATGTTTGAAGGTCAAATTATAAAAACTACTTATCTAATATTTTTGACTAATAACCTATTTGCCCTTTGTTTTTTTAAAGGGATACTTTCTCACCAAGTGACAACCAACTGTAATATGGTAGCACACCTGTTGCATACCCAAAGGCGAGTATGTATATATATATATATATATAGAAGTTGTTGAGGAGCGGTGGCAACTTTTTTAATAATTAAATATTTGATAAAGACAAAATTGTCTTTTGTTAGGTATAATCAAATTTTAGGCATAATAAATTTATTATAATCTGAGTTTTCAGTTTTTATAATCTAGACATGTTTGAAACCACTATTATTATATAATCTAGATTATTATAATCTAGCTGATTCAAACACAACCTAAGATGATGGCAAGATCGATGAGAGAATCTCAGACGCACTGTCATGAGGCTGCTACACTGAATGGACCAAAACCAATTTACAAAACTGATGATCCTTGCAGCAGGCACATTCGATTAAATTCCATTGGATCGATCGACCGTCACATGGATGCAAGACAACAAGCACATCGCACAAGAATCAGCTTTAGAATGACTCCTGGTAACGACTAGTCTCGGTCACAGTTCTCTGTATCTTGTTAGGAGATACGTACTACCCCTCTATACCAAAAGGATAGATGTCATACTAGAAGTTAAAACGGATGAAAAATTAAAGTGCATATAGAAAACGAGTATTAGAGGAGAGAGAAGGATCTCTAAAAGATAGTAATAGGAAACGAAATAAATTTTGAATTTCAAAATGATAAGTATTTGTTTTCAGACGGAGGGAGTAAAGTAGCTTTATTATCATCTATGACCAAGGATGCTGAACCAATAATCCATTAAAGCTACCAGTGATGATTGATCAGCTAGCAGCAGCAGGGGAGAATGCGAGTCTCTCTCGATCACTTTTATTTTAGAGTGATTTTAAAATAGACCGAAATGAATAAGGACCGTTCATTTGCGTGATCTTGTGGTTTAAATTGTTCTTTTACCTCCTACGAGGTAAAATATTTTTAATAATTATTAATTGCTGAATAATTCAATTTATAAAGTTATTAGTGGGTTTTGGTAGGTGACGGTAATCGGAGACATGTTTTCTTATATAATCAACGGTTGAGATTGAATTCGTTTTACTTTATAGGAGGTGAAACTACATCACTTGGTCTATTTTAAAAAGACTCTTATTTTATTTGTGTCAAAATAGTTCTGACACACTTATTTGTTTGATCCATTATAGATCACTCCCAATGTATAGTTTGTAGAGGTAGTTTCTAAAGGAGTTTGGATCCATTAATTATTTGGTCGATCCATTAGGGCGGTACAATAATGTCGCGCACCCCGTTTTCGAGATGTACTGTGATACACGTATCAGTCTTTGGATCAGTAGCTGATACGCACAACACAACAGAATGTATATCGAAAACATACTTCGAAAGGAAAAAGAAAACTAACCTGAGACAGGACTTTTAGCGGCCACACCATGAGGATCTCTACGATTCTACACCGGTTGACCAACTAAAAGCAGAGCAGGTAGCGAATACCAGAGCCCAAATCCACGAGCAGACTTGGGAAGCAAAACGAAACCAGCACAACATCTAAGCGATCCTCACTGTCTAAAACCACAAATGCAGGCAAGTGAGTATATAATGTACTCAGCAAGCTCCAACACTAAGTAAAGGTATAAATATAGATGCACATTGGCACATTGGTTGTAGCAAGGATGAGACAGCAAAGTCCATATTGCCAAAAAGTCAGTTTTATGCAAGGTTCACTACAGAAGATTTTGAAAGGGGAGTGAAAGCATTTATTATCTATATTTTAATAAGTTGGACCTGAGGAAGTAAAAACCATTCTCGCCAAATCCTAAGTTTTAACTGGAAGGGCCTCCACTATTCTCTCCAGACACTTTCCAAAACACGGGTAGCTACACCCACTCACGCATCAAGGCAGTATAGAAAATCTAATCGTAGGGCGTCCGAACAGTAGCATGTCAATACCGTGACAACGGCCCATCCGAAAGGATTTTTAACTCTGCAGAGATTGTACACTGTACCCATATGTTATGCTACTCCTGATCATTAGAGTTGCATAATGCTTATCCCACATCTACACAGTTTTCCACAGATTCCACCCAAGGTGCAAACAGGGGCCATCCCTCGGGGTTTTCCAGGCCGTCGATGACGCGTCGGTACATTCTCAGAGCCGGGTCGTGAATATCCACCGTATTCACACCTTTTCCTGGTCCCCTCCAATCCTCGGGTATTACCAAACCAAGGGCTATATCCGCGGGCTTACGTTCCCGTGACGCGGGCAATTACCGTCGAAGGCCAGGCAGTGAGTCATCTCACGCCCTTCTCCTGTTCCCTTGTGTCTTCACTACCGACCCCCCAGTGGTTCGATGTGAAAAGAATACGTAGAGGGCATAAGTCCTACCCAAAATGTACAAGTTATGTGGTTGCACGGGAATTACCAAGTCGAGGGCTAACGAACCGGTCTTTATATGGCAGGGGTGGCGGTCTCGTCCACGGCAGGTGAACCATAGCGAAGCCTACACACCTATCACCATCACCTCAAGTGAGCCCCACCCCACGGCCAGAAACATCTCCTCTTCACCTAGCACCAGTTGTTCTAATCCTGGCCCCTATTATTTGTACTCACACCATCAAACTCTTTCAACTCATTTTGCAAATTAATGTATATGGTGCGGTGGTGCGGAGCACCATAAATGGGGTCCTAAGCAGATCTAGTACAAGGTAATATCCGTTCCGTAAAACTATCTAGGAACAGAATTCTTATGGCTATTAAGGACAATTCGTCAATGGTTTTTAAGGAAGTTATTCATATCTATACATCAAGTTACTGACATAAATATAAATACCTAAGAGCAAGTAGGATTATGACTAACACAATGCTTCAAACCAAAATATCATGCATAGTAGAATAAATAGGCACTATAGGAGCATTAGCAAAATATAGGTTCCAGTATGAGGTTACAGCTTGCCTGCAAATTCTTTAATCTTCAAGCTTGAGGTTGGAGGCTTCTTTTTCGAGATCTTAATCTTCAATCTCTGGCTTCGCGCCCAATCTATGAGCTTCTCTTCATACGTAGACCTTCTGGTTTCTCTTGAGACTTGACTCTTCCTTACACTCAACGTTATCTACACGAAGGAAAAGCCTAATAAAACTACTGCGACAGAAACAAAACTCGGGAAGAAGCAATAAAATCCAAAGAACTTCGAACAAGAACCAAATAAATTTTGCGAGGAAAACCTAAGGCAGGTCATGCATGATGCGGTGATTATTACGAGGAGCGGTGAGGCCCACTAGCATGGCTATTGGAGAGGCATGTGCATGTGTAGTTCTGTGAACAGTACATTATTTTATGTAGACCTTAATTTAGGGCCATTCACTACTTGTTGGCCATTAGAGTTATTCTGATGGATATCTAATGATTAAACTATATCATGAGTGCATTGTGCGTGCTTCTATGTCACGGCTCATGACCTGAGTTATCCGTGTATATTGTGCACTTGCACTTATCGTTGGCCTGTGCTTATATCTATGTATCATGGTTTCGAATGTGAGCGCGACTTAAGATTGCACGTGTGCTGGTGTGTACCGATGTAAAGTGAAATACATAAGTATTCTAATTAATTTATGCTTACTTTCTAACATGCCCGTAGGTGGTCGAGTATTTAGCTATTAACTATTTAGTTACGTCGTTAGTGCTAGTAGGTGGTACATGCACTAGCGTGTACTGAGGTGTTACACATACTTTCTAGTGAGTATTTCTTGGCTCTACTATACAACTGAACTCCTAAACTAATCAATGGCATTAACAGTGATGTGGTGATGGGCATATTGCTACTGTTAGTTATTTAGTTTATACCTATATGAATGTACTACTTTAGGTGCTTAATGGTTAATCACCTAACTTATTTCATATAATTACATTGCTAAAACTAACAAGTGGCACAAGCGCTAAAAGGTGCTATTACATGGGTGTCTGCATGGCAGGTTGCTTAAGGGCTGCTAACTAAAGTGTTTACTTACTTCCTAGCACTCTGTTATTAGTGTTTAACTATTAATTCTATAATTCTAATTTTAAGTTAGGTTATTTAGTGCTAACATGGGTGCGCATACTAATGTGTGCTAAATAATGAGGTTATGCTTTGCTGTGGCGTGCTTTAGCTAGTATAAATCTATGCTTAGAATGCATCAAAGTTAAAGACTTGCACTAACAACGATAAAACAAAAGAAGGAACACGATTAAACTCAGCGAAGAACTTACTATAGAAGCGAATCAGCAAGACCTGAGATTGGCTGAGGTGCGGAGGACTTGATGTGATGGAGCTTGAGATAATGGTTCCAATGGCACCAAGATCACTGAAAACTTAGTTAAAGTGTAGCGGTGGTGAGGCGAACAAGGTGTTCACGATGGAAAACAGAAAATCTCCCCCGTGGACACGCTACCCGACATATGTCCATAGTTGTTGGGTGTGTGTGTGTGCAGGCGTGAAACATGGGACGAACTTCGTGGTGATGTTGTCAGCTAGTCTATGACCGAAAACTGGCAAAGGCTGCATGGACACATGGGTCGGCATGTGTCCACGGCCTTTGGACACACGGGTGCCCAGAATCGAAGATTTCTCCGTGGACACAGAGTTCTGTGACGTGTTCGTGGACACGTGAACATGTGAGCTGTGATCGTGTCCGTGGACATGTGGACTGTGACCGTGTCCGTGGACACGTGAACTGTGACGTGTCCGTGGACACGTGAAAGTTCGGGGTTTTGTGGAAGTTCGGGGATTCGTGGACACGTGAGAGTGGAAGTTCGGGGATTCGTGGATACAGGAAAGTTCGGGGTTCACGGGAAAGTTTGGGGTTCACGGAAAGTTTGGGGTTTTTCGTGGACACGGGAAAGTTCGGGGTTCACAGAAAGTTCGGGGTTTTTCGTGGACACGGGAAAGTTCGGGGTTCACGGGAAAGTTTGGGGTTCACGGAAAGTTCAAGGTTTTTCGTGGACAC
>BCLF01000096.1:61211-84056 GCA_001602275.1 Zoysia japonica
TGTGACGTGTCCGTGGACACGTGAAATCGTGACCATGTCTGTGTCCAAAGCTAGGAGGCTGTGTGTGCGCTTTATTTGTGGAGGTTAGAGGGTTATTGGGCTTCAACTCTAATTAACAGAATGCTCCTGAGAGCCATTCTGTAAATTAGAGAATAGGTAGCAGAGACCAATATGCAAGGAATTGGGCTTCCAAGGACTCGATGGTAGTTATTAGAGGTCTTGAGGGCTTTCTGTAAAAAGGAGTCCTTTACCAGGGCTGCTAGAGCCGTGGCTCCTGTCCACCGCTCGATGGACCGCAGCAGGGAGGCCGGTCCACGCCGTCACCGTGGGCCTCGCCAATGTCCCGGCGGCAAGCCGGCCGGAGGGCCTCGGTCTCTGGGCGGAGCAGGGAGAGGGCGGCGCGGTGTGCTGCACTGCAGGCTCAATCAAGCTAGGGGGACGCCCTGCAGTGTCAGCACCGGCCAGGGGCTGCGCACAGCACCGGCGTGCGGCGCCACGCAGTAGGAGCCAGGGGCGGCCTTGGGGCTCCGGAGGAGGAGAGGCAGGGCAGTGCCGTGAAGCTTGTCGTGGATTCGGATAGGGAGGAGAGGCACCACAGGAGGCCAACGACAGAGGCGGCCACAGCTCGACGGCGAGCCTCGGCGGGGGCGTGGCTCCGGTGTGGTGCCGCCCAAATTGATGAGCTTCAGTGGTAAGCGAGGTCGCGGTGGTGCTGCTCGTCGGCTCGGAACGGCCGGCCAGGTTCCGCAGCGCGCCGGCGACGGTGGACCATGGCGCGCGGCGGCGACTCGGCTCGGGACAGGGGTGGCGAAGTGAAACGACGCGAGGTTTTGAGTCCAACGCGAGGATGAAGCAGACGCGGAGAGGAAGAAGTGGCAGGGGTGAAGGGCGCCTGAGCTGCGCGTGGCAGGGCGCGTGGCGTCACGCGTGCTGATGCGCTGGCCAGGCGCGCCGAGGAAGAAGACTGGGGAACAAGGAGAAAGTCGCTGGCTAGTGGGCCCGTCGGATTTTTCCATTTTCAGATTTTTTTTCGGAATTTCAGCAGCAGCCTCTGTTTTTCTCCCAAAAGATCAACTTCCCGAGCTCCGATGAATATGAAATTTTGCAGGATTGAAGAACTTTTCAGGATGAACAACTTTTGTTTTAGGATCATCTTCAAATTATGAATAGATTTTATTCTAAAAAATTCGGGAGATAAATGGCTATCTGAAAGAAGTAAATTAATTCGGACGAGGTCAAAAAGATCAAAAGAATTGGCCTGGTTTGGAATTCAAGGAATTCGATGGGCTCAAAATTAAAAATGATTGAGTTCAAAAGAACTGAGCGGACTTGAATTTCAGGATAATTGATTAGATTTAGGCTTTAGGGAATTGGAAATAAAAACGCTGGAAACGAACGAAAAGAAAAGAAGGCAAACGGAGTCATTCACTTGTCACACTTCAAATTTTAATATTGTGAAATTTTCAATTTAGATAAGTTTTAATTTAGTGAAGTTTTCACCTTTTGAAATAGGAAAGAAAAAAAAAGGTGAGAAGTGAAAAGAAAATAGTTAGGGTGAAAGTTAGAAAAATTTTGAATTACGTATTTTTATACTTTTCCTAAAATTCGCAAATAATATTTGATAGACTTCCAAAGTACACTTATTTGGTCGATCCATTAGGGCGATCCAATAATATTTGATAAAGTTCAGTCCTCTGTCCAGTTTTGGAAGTTTGGAGTGATTATGTAGAACAAGTCCAAATTTTGGAATCGATAAAATAATTCAGAACTAGAGTTTTGAAACATTCCTTTTCTCTAAAAAAAATTGAGAGGCACTACTACGAGATGAAGATGCCTAGCTTAACGGTGACAAGATTTGGAACTTGAAAATTCTAGCATAAACAGTAGCACAGCTCCGCGACTGCTCTTTACGAATTGAATTCAAAGAAGAAAAAGATTCAGAAGGGTACACTACACCCACCCACCAATATCGTAGATAGCAGACATAATATTGCTGATCTCTCTTCGCTCGCTAGCTTCGTCTAGCCTTCTTCCATTCAATTATTCGACCCCTCTTTAAATCATTCAACTCCAGTTGTTATCTTGACTTGTTGTACATACAGCTGAGACTGGGCGGATGAGGCTTCTTCGTCTGTGATCTCCACAGCGATGGCGGAGCAAATAGGAAAGTATTGGGGACCAACGAGAAGCAACACCACAAGGAGCCCCATCGTCCCTTCTTTGGCGTCACCATACAGCAGTGCGCCGTCGTGGGAGGAGCAGGCGTTCGCGCGCGACGTCGCGGCGCACCTCGGTAGCTGCGTGTGGCCGCCGCGATCCTACTGGTGCACCTTCTGCCAGCGCGAGTTCCGATCGGCGCAAGCGCTCGGCGGCCACATGAACGTCCATCGCCGTGACCGGGCACTTCTCCGGCAGGGCTCATCTCTCGACGACGGCAACAAAGGAGAAGCTCCCGTTGAGGGACCACTGCAAGGACCTATCTTTAATAGGGCAGCCTCGAACCCTAGGACTACCGCATCCATCAAGGAAAGCAAGAACAAGTTCTGCATGACGACGAGAATAGAAGCTACAGATCAGTGCGATGATGTAGGGTTACGGAGGATGAAGAGGAGGCTAGTTGATCCTCCGCTCCCAATCTTTATGCAGACTACGGCTTCCCTGGTAGCAGCACAAGGAGCTGATCACGAAGCAAAGGTACCCAAAGAAATAATCTCAAACCCTAGCTCCATCCCCCCTCTTGTGGATCAAGAATTAGATCTAGAGCTTAGGCTTGGGATAACTCCAAAAATTACATGATACGAGCCAGTTGTTTTGCATTCAGAACAAGAACATTTTGTCCAATCTTCAATCTTTGGTAGTAATTCTGCTTGATTATATTATTTGCTATGTTTTTCTTTGTCATTCCCACTTTTCCCCCTCTAGTTTCTTATTTATCAATTCATGTGTTTTTCTATAAAAAAGATAGTTTACATAATCTCGCTATTTGTGCTCGTTATACATTAGAGTTTTTGTATCGAACCGGTATTTGTTCCTCACATATATACAAGCTTCTTTTACCACTTTTTGCGGCGCTGTATGTTCATACCTTTATAGTTTGATTCAATATATAAGAGCGTGTGTTCGTACTGCCTTTTTTTACATTAGCATTACACTTCTGGATTATTGATCATATGTTGCAACCTTTTGTGGTATAGCCTTTTCAATTTCGTTTATTAACTCGTGCATATAACATCTTCAAAACTAGACTGGAACTTGAAATAAATTGATAATACTTCTTGCTTTTGCTGCTCTCTTTGAGCATGGAGCACCAAGTCCCGAGATCCTTAATATTATTAACACCCTATATATACGGAAACTGGAATTATAGAAGTCTCATCAATCAAAAGGGTGCGTGACCTATAATTTATCATTTGTGTGGACATCTTGATTGGGTTGGCTTGCTTGCTTGAGCTAATAATTATATCACAAGCAGACAGTAGTGAGGACGAACCGACGAGTTGATCATCTGTTTGTTGTCCTACATATACTTCCAATAGGCATCATGTGTGGGCGAGATGCAGCCAACCTATTTTATAGTATATCACACTGATTATAAAGTTTGACAATGGAAACATAAGAGCATTAAGGACTCCTCTGGCAGATATTCTCTGGAAGTGATTCTCTGATGATAAGTGATTGTTTGTTTGAAAATGATTTTCTTTGATTCATTAGGATAAACTATTAGAATCAGGATATAGATAATTACTTTACAGAATCAAAGTAATCAATATCACTTCACAGCATCAGCAAAAGATTACTTCACCTAAAAAACTGTGTTCGACACAACTTTGCCAAAGGGGCCCTATGATCTATTCATGCTTGTCATGCCTTTCCATCATGAATAATATACCACTTAATCAATCGCTTAGAAAACTGCACGTATTTTGTAACAATATTTGAACAATAGTGTCACGAGCAGGTGCAAGGAGATAGCTGACAAGAGAAAAGTTACCAACTTACTTGGCTCGGCCAGATGGCACGACTGTGGTGGAAGGAGGGAACCTTTGCTGTATACTCTCTTCGTTTTTAAATTGATGTCGCCTTGACTTTTAATTTCAACTTTGACCATTCGTTTTATTCAAAAAATTTTGATAAAAATACATATTTTATTATAATTTGATTAATCATTAGAGTTATTTGAATCACAACTTAAAATTTGACATATTTGAACTAATTTTTTAATAAAACGAAAGGTTAAAGTTGAGATTAAAAATTAATACGACATCAATTTAATAACGGAGAGAGTATGTGTTTTCCATGGATGAGAGACAGGTTTCCTGGACGCGCCATTACGCATCCATCAGCAGCACGGATTGAGGCGAGGAACAAACCTGCAGGGCAAGGCTTGCCGGCCGGCTGTGGCACTGGCAGAGAATGGTGGGAAGTCTCAACATTAAAACATTGTGTTGATTTAACACGAATATAGTTATGGCCAAGCACCGCAGACCACACCTACATAGCAACTCAAGTTCATCCTACTTCATGTAAAAAGATTAATACATAGTTACTACACCCTTAATTTGAGTCATTCACTATTTAAGTTGGTTTAGCACTCTTTGAACTAGCAATGTGAGACTATTCTTATGTCATATATACCATCAAAAAGCAATGGGAGTTGAGTTTTTAGACGTCACAGATGATGTTCATCAAATTTGTCCCACAACAGCAACAGTAAGTAAGACATTTGTACAACTAAAATAATTTTAAAAACTTTGCACACTTGAAACATATTAGTGGGAAAACCTTAAAACCCTCTTTTCTTTTGCAATATTTGAGAAATGCTACAGTCAGCTCCTCAATCAACCATTTTCTCATTTCAGCAATTTCTTCTAACCCTTGTGCTGTAACTAGTCAAGTTTCTGCTGTTGCTACAGTAGGCCAAGCTTGATCTGATTCAGCATTGTTTGAGGAAGTTAATTGAGGAAGGGGAGGTATATCTAGAACCTCCCAACATCGTAATACGTCTCTTATTTGAAATTCAAATTTGTTTAGTGAAGATTGTTGAGATAATTGTTGGGCCATAGTTCGAACAAAGTATTTGCAGGTGGGTATATAAAAGCATCACTAACATGCAAGTGGATAATTGATATTTTCCCTTTTACTAAAATTAAAAATAAAGCATATTATGACTTTGGAGTGATCTATTAAACATCATGCAGGGTTTCAGCTGCGTGTGCTCACTAATTCGTTCAAAATCACCCAACTTGCAGAAATGAGTTTTTGTTTTGTCTATTACATTATGCAACATGTGGTGATGCACGAACACATGTTAAAATCAAACTGGTCCGATTCTGATGCTTCCCCCATACAGTGTAATGAAAAAGATAGATCTTCGATCATTGGGGTGATGAGAGCAATGTCCATCACAGGCAACTCTCGAAGCTTCAATTAAACGAGTAGGCTCTCCCTCAAATATCTCCTAAAAGAAAATACATTTATTTCACTTTGCAAAAATCAATAATATGCGTACTTTTTTTTAAAAAAAATGATATCATATTACTCTCTTTGATTTTAAATTGTTGTCACCTTTAATTTTTAAAATCATCTATTCTTATTAAAAAAATTGAATAAGATGAATGATTGAAAGTAGCACACATAGCTATAGAAACTTGTGCGCGCGTCCAAAGGGGGTTGGTGGGTTCCATGGCAATCCAGAGTCTGTGGCTCCGGAGGACCTCATCAGATGTCATCCACTGGCTCCAATTCGAGCTATCGCAACCATGCATTCGGCATAAGTTCCTTCAAGGTAACCGCCGAGCAGATGCGGCTGGATCGCTGTCATCCAATTCACTGCTTCTTACGCTCGTCGAACGGCCGCCGATCTAGAATATTCATGGACAGTGCAGTTGAGAGAACGACAGAGTACATGAACACTCGCAGCAGCTAGTACGAGTAGATCTTTGGGTAGGATCGATCAGGAAGGAAATATTATTAATTTGTTATAAGTATGCAGGATGGATCAGGAAGGATCGAGAGCATGCAGCATTTCGTTTTTAATTAATTTGCCTAATATTCTTGCTACTGCAACTGCAAGCAAGTATAAAAGGCAACGAAGGCTGATCGAAGCCACTTAGCTAAGCTAGTGCACACACAGCCACTTGCTGTAATTTCCAGCTGAGCTTTGCTCGACAGCAACACATCAGACCAAGTCAGTCCATCAGAGAAGGATCGATGGCTGCTGCTTTCTCCTCCACCACCGTCGCAGCACCGGTACGACCCTGCACATTCTTCACTCTTCAGTTCAGTAGGCTTAATTTGCTGACCAAATTGTTTGAACATGATACACGAAAAGCATCCATTTTACTCTGTTCTGTTGACCGTCCATCCTGAATCCTGATCCTGTGCAGGCCTCAACGCCGAGCAGCAGCTTCCTCTCGAAGAAGCTGAGGAAGCAGCACCAGGTGACCGTCAGTAACTACCATGGCGGAAGCTGCAGGCCGTCCAACAACCTCAACAGATTCAGAGTCATGGCGGCCAAGGACCTGGACGAGTCGAAGCAGACGGACCAGGACCGTTGGAAGGGCCTTGCCTACGACATCTCCGACGACCAGCAGGACATCACCAGGGGCAAGGGACTCGTCGACTCCCTCTTCCAGGCGCCCATGGGTGACGGCACGCACGAGGCCGTGCTCAGTTCATACGAATACCTCAGTCAGGGGCTCAGGCAGTAAGTACTCCTTTCCTTAGCTTGTACTACTTTAAGCTGACAAGGAACTGAAAGTACTGAGCCATGCATGCATCGATCTATGATCTATCTGTCCTTAAGGTACAACTTTGACAACACGATGGATGGCTACTACATTGCGCCGGCCTTCATGGATAAGCTCGTTGTCCACATCGCCAAGAACTTCATGACCCTGCCCAACATCAAGGTCCCTCTCATCCTGGGTATCTGGGGAGGCAAGGGTCAGGGGAAGTCATTCCAGTGTGAGCTGGTTTTCGCCAAGATGGGCATCAAGTAATTATCAAGCTAGCTATTAATAAATTGTATGGTCTACTGACTCCTGCTTATATAAATTATAGAATTATATATTAACAGCAGCAACAATCGAACTCTCATATGATGCAGCCCCATCATGATGAGCGCCGGAGAGCTCGAGAGCGGCAATGCCGGTGAGCCGGCGAAGCTGATCCGGCAGCGGTACCGTGAGGCTGCGGACATCATCCGCAAGGGCAAGATGTGCGTTCTGTTCATCAACGACCTCGACGCCGGTGCCGGGCGCATGGGGGGCACGACGCAGTACACTGTCAACAACCAGATGGTGAACGCCACCCTCATGAACATCGCGGACAATCCCACCAACGTGCAGCTCCCGGGTATGTACAACAAGGTGGAGAATCCACGGGTACCGATCGTCGTCACCGGTAACGACTTCTCGACGCTGTACGCGCCGCTCATCCGCGACGGCCGCATGGAGAAGTTCTACTGGGCGCCCACCCGCGAGGACCGCATCGGCGTCTGCAAGGGCATCTTCCGCGCAGACAACATCCACGACGACGCCATCGTCAAGCTCGTCGACACGTTCCCCGGCCAGTCCATCGACTTCTTCGGCGCGCTGCGTGCCCGTGTGTACGACGACGAGGTCCGCAAGTGGGTCGCGGAGGTCGGCGTGGAGAACATCAGCAAGAAGCTCGTCAACTCCAAGGAGGGGCCTCCGACCTTCCGGCAGCCGAGGATGACGCTGGACAAGCTCATGGAGTACGGCCACATGCTGGTGCAGGAGCAGGAGAACGTGAAGCGCGTGCAGCTGGCTGATAAGTACCTCAGCGAGGCGGCGCTCGGCGAAGCCAACGAGGACGCGATGAAGACCGGCACCTTCTACGGCAAGGCGGCGCAGCAGGTGGGCGTGCCCGTCCCCGAGGGATGCACCGACCCCACGGCAGCCAACTTCGACCCCACAGCCAGGAGCGACGATGGCAGCTGCGTCTACAATTGATGATGATACGACTTTTGCATCCATGCATGTTCAAATTTAAACCACATAAATTTTTAGAGCTTTTGTTTTGATGTCGTACACAGGTACGCAGTTGGTTGTTTATCTATTATACAATGAAAAATTACTATTATTGATTTATATTGCAAAAGAATATTTATGGTAGCAATGAGATGTCCATTGCATGTGCCTCTCTTATATACTTTCTTCGTTTTTAAATTGATGTCACCGTTGACTTTTAATTTTAACTTTGAACATTCGTCTTATTCAAAAATTAGTTCAAATATGTAAAATTTTAAGTTGTGATTCAAATAACTCTAATCAAATTATAATAAAATATATAATTTTTTTTCAAATTTTTTTGAATAAGACTAATGGTCAAAATTAATATTAAAAGTCAACGGCGACATCAATTTAAAAACAAAGAGAGTAGGCTATTAGGCGGCCTCTACAATTAAATTGTTTGAGGAAAATAAAGTGACAATTACTTGTATAGAATTTGCCAATAGAGCTGCCGCAAAATGTCCCCACTTGCTCGTCACTTCGTAGCAATCGAATCCCCGGGCTCCTGAATTAAGAGGATGAACGCGACCTTCATCGCTGTCACATGGATGCTATGGAAGGAACACAACGCCAGGATTTGCAACACCACCGTTGTCCTGCCTAGATGTCGTCTTTCATCGGACCGGTGACGAGGTGAGGATGTGGATCGTCATTTGTTGCTCGTAGGCGGCAATGGAGAGTCTGCAGTTTGTGGCCTATGGTGCTCGTCCTGATCAATGCATTTGTATTAAAAACTATCGATCAGCTCATCTTGAGTCTTTTTTTTAAGGAAAAGACTCAAGATAAGCTGATCGATGCACAAACTTTTTGCGTGTTCAGAAAAAAAATTAACCGTCACTGATTGGATAGTTTCAGCTAACCAGCCCAGCTTGTTAAGGGCATCCAATTTGCACGGCCATGGAATTGAACTTGTGGTGATGCAGTGCGACGACACTAAACACATGCCAAGACTTATGCCAAAGAAGCCATCCTTCCTATTGGCAGGCCTAGATTGCGCCACGTCTACATACAGAACCCCATCCTCAGTGTGTGGCTTCCCGGTGATCTGGAAGCTGATCCACAAGATCAGAGGCTCCTCCGCTTTCCTGGCGATCGATCGATCGATCGAACACGCTAGCACCACAGGTGCTATGTATTTAAGTCCAATCATGGCTCGATCTCTACACTCTGAGCAGCCAGGCAGCGGCGGCCATCACTGATCACTGCAAGTGCGCCTTGCTTGCTACTCCAAGCAACGAGAAGCAGATCGAGATCGATGGCGGCCGCCTTCTCCACCGTCGGAGCTCCGGTGCGTCCATCGACGATCGACTCGTTTTCTGCACGATATGATCGAGAGAGAGAGAGAGAGAGAGAGAGAGAGAGAGAGAAGATGCTTTATCTACTAGTTTAGTTTACATACCAGCACGTACGATATATTTCTGCAGGCCTCCACCCCTGCTACCAGCTTCCTCGGAGAGAAGCTCAAGAAGCAGGTGACCGCTGCCGTGAACTACCGTGGCAAAACCTCCAACGCCAACAGGTTCAAGGTCATGGCCAAGGAACTCGACGAGGGCAAGCAGACCGACCAGGACAGGTGGAGAGGCCTCGCCTACGACATCTCCGACGACCAGCAGGACATCGTCAGGGGGAAGGGCATCGTCGACTCCCTCTTCCAGGCGCCCACGGGTGCCGGCACCCACGAGGCCGTGCTCAGCTCCTACGAGTATCTCAGCCAGGGGCTCAGACAGTAAGCAGTAGCACTCTAATAGTCATTAATCCAGTTGAATGCATTCAGATCATGTACACTGAATCACTTATTCACTTATTGCCTGCAGGTACAACATGGACAACACCTTGCACGGCCTCTACATCGCCCCGGCCTTCATGGACAAGCTCGTTGTCCACCTCTCCAAGAACTTTATGACCCTGCCAAACATCAAGGTTCCTCTCATCCTGGGTATCTGGGGAGGCAAGGGTCAAGGAAAATCATTCCAATGTGAGCTCGTCTTCGCCAAGATGGGAATCACGTAATTAACTTCTTCTATTCTTTCGACTTTCGGTGTGGAATGTGGATACATGCATGATCAAGTAATGATAACTGTACTAACCATGCATCAACTAATAATCACGTACAGCCCCATCGTGATGAGCGCCGGAGAGCTGGAGAGCGGCAACGCCGGAGAGCCAGCCAAGCTCATCAGGCAGAGGTACCGTGAGGCAGCCGACATGATCAAGAAGGGCAAGATGTGCGCTCTCTTCATCAACGACCTCGACGCCGGTGCCGGTCGCATGGGAGGCACCACCCAGTACACCGTCAACAACCAGATGGTGAACGCCACCCTCATGAACATCGCCGACAACCCCACCAACGTGCAGCTCCCGGGTATGTACAACAAGGAGGAGAACCCCCGCGTGCCGATCATCGTCACCGGCAACGACTTCTCCACCCTCTACGCGCCGCTCATCCGTGACGGTCGTATGGAGAAGTTCTACTGGGCTCCCACCCGCGAGGACCGGATCGGTGTCTGCAAGGGTATCTTCCGCTCCGACAACGTTCCGGACGACGACGTCGTCAAGCTCGTCGACACCTTCCCCGGCCAGTCCATCGACTTCTTCGGCGCCCTGCGTGCTCGTGTTTACGACGACGAGGTCCGCAAGTGGGTGACCGATGTCGGTGTCGAGAACGTCGGCAAGAAGCTCGTCAACTCCCGGGAGGGCCCCCCGACCTTCAAGCAGCCCAAGATGACCATCGACAAGCTCTTGGAGTACGGTTACATGCTGGTGAAAGAGCAGGAGAACGTCAAGCGTGTGCAGCTTGCTGACAAGTACCTCAGCGAGGCGGCTCTTGGGGAAGCTAACGAGGATGCCATGAAGACCGGCACCTTCTACGGCAGGCCGGCGCCGCAGTAGAACACAACTTTATTAATTTCCATTTGGATTGGTGACGGTCTGCATAGGAGGAGGTGATCAACAACCCATCTTCATATTCCAGTTTCTGTTGTTCAAATAATAAGAGTTATTAATTCTTCTCGTGATCATGTTATTTCAGGTAAAGCGGCGCATGCAGCAAGATTTTTTTTTTAAAAAAATGCTACTATACATCACCGGATGGCTGCAGGGTGACAAGGACGCCAGCAAGATTACTTTTTATTTGTACCCAAAAAAAATATCAGATCCGGCCATGCATAGCTGGGCATGAAAAGTTTTTGTCGATATACAAAAATATACTATGTATGAACTCCATTGATTTGATATTTTGATATTTTTTTTAGATAATAACAAAAAAGTTCTGGCTTTTTGCATCGAAGCCACCTACATTGTTTGCATTCTTTCGTGACATCATCCCCCCTTTTTTTTTCTGAAAACCCGAAACATTCCGGATGTATAATATAAAGAGAAATAGAGTTTGTTACACGTGCAAGACGCGCATTACAACGCGCGGTTTAGGAGCATGAGCTAAACCCGCCCAAGAAAAACAAAAAGGACTACTCGCTACGATGAACAACAACGGAGCAGGCCAAATGTTTTGCACCGGCATCACACCAGAGCCTAACATCCTTGATCTCGGAGATTAATCTTGTGGTTGGCTTCAGGCGGTCTTCAAAAACTCTAGCATTCCGCTCCTTCCAGATGTGCCAGATCACAAGAGTGCACAAAGAGGAAAAACCTTGCATTGCCGCCTGGTGCCGCCCGTCCGTCAGCAACATGTATCAGGTTGTAATGTTGTTGGGCGCGCTCCAGTTTGAAGGCTGAAGTCTAGCATCCGCAACCCAGCGAGCTATCTCCGACCAGATCAGTCGCACTGTTGGACGAACTGCCGTTTCTAGGTTGCGATAACAAAGAGGGCAAAAATATTGGTTGGGCCATTCTTTCAACTGCAAACGGGCCGCTGTCCAGATTCTATCTTGAAGAAGTAACCAGAGGAAGAACTTGCATCGAGAGGGAGCCTAGATTCTCCATACCCGCTGGAAGAAGGTGTGAGTGCTGCCTTCAAACTGAAGTTCATATGCGGACTTCGCTGAGTACCAACCGTTCGTGGTTCTAGTCCAAAAAATGCAGTCCTCCTGTGGTGTGGTCAGGTCCAGGTTCAAGCCGTCCATCAGGCTCCAAAGACGGACATACTCATCCAACAGTTGCACCGTGAGATCATGGTTGATGTCTCATATCCACGAATTGTTTTGGAGGGCTTCAGCAACTGTTTTGTTCTTCTTCTGGCTATGGGAGAACAGGTTCGGGAACATTGCTGCTGGCGAAAGGCCGTGCACCCAGCTTGACTTCCAGAATAGAGCTCGCCTGCCGTTACAAACTGTTACTGATGTGGCCGCCGCGAACAGAGCTTCGTCAGTGGCGTCCGTCGGTAGCGATAGGCCAGTCCATGGTTTCTGCGGGGTTTTCCTTGCAGCTGTTGGGTGCCTGCCCACAGGAATCGTCTCTGGACCTTGTCTAACTCCAAGATGAACTTCTTCGGTGGCTTCAATGATATCAACAGATAAGTGGGGAGCGAGGACAAGACGGATCGAACCAGGACACAGGCGTCCTCATAGGCTAAGCAGCTTGCCATGCCAACCAGCTAGCTTTGATCTTGCGCGATCTCGTATCAGCTGAAGGTGCACTAGTCGCAGCCTGCCTAGGGTCAGGAGGAGCCTTAGATATTGTAACGATCGAATTTTTTTTTATCTTGCGATAAGTTCTGATCTTTCGTGACTTTATCGATCTCAATATATTAGCAAACACGACATCACAAACGATCAGTCAAAAAACCATAACATAAGCATTAAACAAGAAATAAAATAAAAAGTAGCAAATCAATGCAAATTTATTAGAATGTAATCCTCCAAAAGGGTTCATCGGCACGCAGACCAAAAATATCTCAAAGTAGAACGATCACTATCGAGAAATCAGTAGAAAAGCAGCAACGGAAGCATCAACATGGTAGCGGCTGCGAACTTTCTTTAGGCACGCTTGAGCGTAGGAGCTGACTTCACGGTCCGTCGAAGGCGTAGTCGAAGTCGAAGCTATGGGTATCCTCTGAAAATAATAAATTAGGAAGTGATGAGTACAAATACTCAGCAAACCGCGTACTACCTATCAACAATATATGCATGCAAATGGTTTCAAGGCTAAAGATGGGCTCAAGTGCTAAATGCAAGTTTAAAACATTTTATTTTATTTTAAAGATGCAAAAAAATTTATTTTAAAACTGTCAAATTTTATTCTCTTGCTCGCAGGGATCTTCGTTATCCCAGACAGGGGTTTATTTTAAATGCTGGTGCAACTTTCACACCCGGCCACAGCTTCAAAGGCCAGAGTCAAAAATATTTTAAAATAGAAGATGAGGGAAGAAAACAAAACTAGTCATCAAGAAGTACAACTCAGAGGGTGTTCTTCCAAAAATGACGTGGCAATACGCATTGACTGTAACTCTGCAGAGTGTATGCACCTCGACCCACGAGAAATGCCATCGGTAACTATTGTCGTAGTCTCGACGAACACACAAGACCTATCCACAAGCTTTAACTGGCGATACCCGTCCTCCAGGATAAGGACCTCAAGTGCCTACGCAATCGGGTCCTAAAGCTGTGAAGAGCCTACCACGGATCAGGTGAGGTATCTCGATCTCATGTGGGAAGTCATAGCTCTACACCACACTAACACGTCACCATCAACCCACGGGTAAAGAACCAGTCTCGGTAAGCCTCAAAATCAAGCCACTGCCTATACAGGGTAACGTGCTGTGCATGGTTGTCAACTGAGCGTACAAGGCTCGAAGGACTCGGTTCTTAATTACCGAGGCATGCACTCTCTCTAACCTCAATGCCAACAACCAACAAGTCTCACAGAAAGACCCAACCCGGATCTTCCTGTTGTACCCGCCACAGATACGCTCACAGAGACTTTTCAAAAGTCTCCCAGCTCCTCATACTCCATCCTGCCTCCGCTAAATAGTTTTGTATAGTTATTTGCAAAACTCACATTTGAATCACAGTTCAAAATCATTTAACACAAATTCCATTTATAGGGATAGATGTGAGGTAAAAATAAATGCGACTAAGCATGGCTAAGTATGAAATAAAGTAATTATTCTAAAGTAATCTTATGGCTCATATCTGTGGAATAATAAATACGCACAGCTTAAGAATGTTGCTAACATATTTTAAAACAGTTAGCATGCAAATTAGGGTTGCAAACAAAATATGCAGTTTAAAATGCTGGGTACAAAAGTGATCAAAGAACGCGGCTTGTCTGTTAGCTTGGGATCGTAGTCAGGATCCGAGTCATCGAACTGAGCAGGCTCACGGTACTCCTCTTCGGGGTCACCAGCTAAATACAACACGAACAGAGGTGAGACTAGGTACGCGATAATTTAAATTCAAATAATTAAATCTAAATATAAATTGCTAGGCTAAACGTGCTTAAAATGTTCCAAAAAAATTATACACGACGTTTTTGACGAGACGAATTTAACGAAACAATTTTAAAAATCTTTGGAGACAAAACGGAGTTCTCCAATTTTTTTTGAAAATTTAGACCACGAGAAACTAAATAACTCACGGATTGAATAGTCTAATGACTACTACTCGCCTCCTCCTGCTGCGAGACCATACGACGACACCGTGCTCGAACCAACTGCCACAGATCAACGGCTACGTCTAAGCACCACCAGAAAGTCGGATGACGGGAAAAAGAGCTCACCACAACACTGACGGAGAGGCTGGTGATGGACGGCGTAGGGCGACGCGGAAGACGACGGAAATGGCGCGCGGACGGAAGCCGGTCAGGGACACGGGAATCCGACGCAGAGGATCGAGACGGGGTTGCGGTCGCGCGGGACGGGGCGCAGGCGTAGATTGGGGACGACGTGTGGATCGACGGCGTTGACGGCGCGCGGACGCGAGCAGGCGCGCTCGGGTCGGAGGTGGCTCCAGGCGAAGCGGATCAGCGCGAACGGAGACGAGAACGGCGACGCGGGACAGGAACCGGTCGCGCGCGCGACGAGGTCACGTTGACAGCGAGGAAGACGGAGGAGGCGACGCGGCCTGGGCGCAGTCGGGCATGGCGACGGGCGGCGCACGCGGGAGGGCTGGAGTGGCGCAACCCCCCTTCGCCTGATCTCCTCTGCTGCTCTGACTTGGGAAGGGGGAAAGAAAATGAGGGGGAGGGAGAGGGGTTGGTGGGAAGGAACAAGAAGGAGAGGGGATTTATAGAGAGATTAATTAGAGAGGTTTGAGAATTAATTAAAGGTTTTGGGAATTAATCTCGGCTCAACAAAAGCCCGCGGACCAAAATTATTCCGACGCAGAAAATCAAAAGGAGAAATTCGAATTTGGAGCGGAACGAAATTTGGGATAATCTCCACTTTGATTAATTTGAAAATTTTGAACTGTTACAGACTCTCTCTTTTACAGGATCTCGTCCTCGAGATCAAGAAGCAGACTCAAACAGATAGGGAAACTCCCTCTCGCTCGGAGTGGTTGCTCTATTGGATCTTAAAAAACTTGATCTTAGACCTCCTCGTCTCTTTGAACGCCTCATCAAAAATCTTCACAGGGTACTTCAGGTACTCGAGCGTGTTCTGAATATTCAAAGCATCAGGGACAACTTGCTCCTCCGGCACTCGAAGACACTTCTTCGAGTGAGAGACGTGCACACCCGCTAACTCTGATGGCAAGTCCAACCTGTAAGCAAACTCACCGATCTTTCTTAGAATCCAAAAAAGACCAACAAACCTCGGAGCCAACTTTTCTCGGACATGGAAGCGACGCGTGCCACGAAGAGGTGACACCTTAAGATACACCCAATCATAAACCTCAAAAGAAAGGGGCCTCTTTCTCTTATCCGCATAACTCTTCTGACGGCTCTGAGCAACCCAGAGATGCTCTCTGATCTTCTTAAACTTCTCTTCTGCAGCTTTGTTAGAGTCAGAACTGAAGAAAGACCTCTCACAAACCTCTGACCACATGAGCGGGGTACGGCATCTCTACCATACAACGTCTAAAAAGGTGACATCTCCAAACTCGCATGAAAGCTGTTGTTGTAAAAGAACTCCGCAAAAGAAAGACTATCCTCCCAGCTCTGCCCATAGGTGATCACACAAGCCCTCAACATATCCTCCAGAATCTGGTTCACACGCTCCGTTTGACCATCTGTCTGAGGATAATAAGCTGAACCATACACCAGATGTGTACCTATAGCCTCATGCAAGCTCCTCCAGAATCTCACGGTAAACTGAGGTCCGCGATCTGACAAAATGCTCCTTGGTGCACCATGCAACCTCACAATGTGATCAATGTACAACTTGACTAACTGATCAATTGAGTACCTCTCGCTCACAGGGATGAAATGAGCAGTCTTCGTCAAATAATCCACCACCACCAAAATAGCATTATGATGGCGAGACGTCATCGGCAAACCCGTGATGAAATCCATAGTGATGTCATCCCACTTCCAAGAAGGGATCGACTATGGCTTCAGCAATCCAGCTGGTCTCTGATGCTCAGCCTTAACTCGCCGACAAACATCACACAAGACAACATACTCAGCAATGTCCGTCTTCAAGCCAACCCACCAAAAACGAGTCCTCAGATCCTCGAACATCTTGGTGCAGCCTAGATGGATAGAATACCTCGAATCATGAGCCTCTCTCAAATTGGCATCCCGCAACTCTGGCACTCTCAGATCAGAGATACGGTCCCCAAACCACAAAGCACCCTGTTGATCCACACCAAAACCAGGTGCTTTACCTTTCCTCATCTTCTTCAAGATCAACTGAATTTCTCGATCACGCTTCTGAGCTGACTTGATCTCTTCAAACAACAACGGTTGCAACCTGAGCTCGTGCAAGAAACTCTGAGGAACAATTTCAACTCCCAAACTAATCAGATCTGCAAGAATCTCTGACTGCACAGACATCAAAGAAGAACAATAGGCCTTACTCTACATCAAAGCATCGGCTGCCACATTGTCTTTACCCGAGTGATAGTTGATGCTAAGATCGTAATCTTTAATCAACTTGAGCCACCTCCTCTGCCTCATGTTCAGCTCTGTCTGGGTGAAGATATACTTGGGACTCTTGTGGTCGGTGTAGATCTCACATCTGTTGCCTATCAGATAGTGCCTCTAAATCTTCAAAGCATGGACAACAGCCGCCAACTTTAGATTATGCATCGGATAATTCAACTCATGCTTCTTCAATTACCAAGACGCATAGCACACCACTTCTTGTTCTGTAGCAGCACACAACTCAAACCCTTATGAGAAGCATCACAGAAGATCTGAAAATCCTGGAGAATATTTGGCAAGGTCAAAACAGGTGCAGATGTCAACCTCGTCTTCAGCACCTGAAAACTCCTCTCACAAGCATCTGACCAAACAAACGACACCCCCAACTGAATCAACTCGGTCATAGGCTTAGCAATCTTAAAGAAGTTCTCAAAGAATTGGTGATAGTATCCTGTCAATCTAAAAAAACATCTCACCTCAGAGACTGACCTCGGTGACTCCTGCTCCACAATAGCCTTGACCTTCTCGAGATCAACGGCAACTCCCTCAGCTGTGACAATATGACCCAGAAAAGTAACTTTCTCCAGCCAAAACTTGCATTTGCTAAACTTGGCATACAGCTGATGAGATCTCAACCTCCTAAGCACAATTCTCAGATGCTGCTCATGCTCTTCCGTTGACTTGAAGTAGACAAGGATATCATCAATGAAAACCACCACGAACTTATCCAACTCAGCCATGAACACCTTGTTCATCATATTTATGAAGTACACATAGGCATTAGTGAGTCCAAAAGAAACGACCATGAACTCATAAGACCCATACCTCGTCACGAATGAAGTATTCAAAATGTCGAAAAGACGAATCTTCATCTAGTGAATCCCCGATCTCAAATCAATCAAGAAAAAGAACTTCGTACCCTTCAACTGATCAAACAAATCATTGATCCTCGACAAAGGGTACTTGTTCTTTATCGTCACCTCATTCAAAGAACGATAGTCAACACACATGCGCATTGATCCATCCTTCTTCCTCACAAAAAGCACTGGGGCTCCCTATGGAGAAGCACTCGGCCGAATGAACCCTTTACTCAAGAGCTCATCAATGTGCTCCTTAAGCAAAGCAAGCTCATCGGAAGACATCTGGTACGGCCGCTTGGCAATCGGCGTAGTACCAGGTAGCAGATCGATCACAAGCTCAACATCCCGATCTGGGGGTATCCTGGCAACTCTTCTGGAAACACCTCTAGAAACTCACGAACAACAGGAATCTGCTCCAAAGACAACTCCTGCAAGCTGCAAACTGAAGGTGGAACTCTGGACGCTCTAGAGGCACACTCCACTCGAACACCGTGGTGATTAACCAATGACACAACCCTCTCAGCATAGGTGATGACTCCCTTCTGCCTCGCCAGCCAATCCATCCCCAAGATTGCATCAATGTCACGCGAGGGAAGGACGATGAGATCAGCTAGGAAGACTACACCCTCAATCAAGATTCGAACACCTCTACACTCAACACGACTCCTATAGACTCCAAGAGGTGAAGTGGTAAGTGTAGGTATAGCTAAGAGTGAGGTATGGAGACTATGTGTAGTCGCAAACGCCAACGACACAAACGAATAAGTAGCTCCTGAATCGAACAAAACCGTCGCTAAGTGAGAGTGAACCAAAAACTCACCAACAACGACGTCGAGTGCCTCCTGAGCCTCCTCCACAGAGATGTGGTTCAGACGGCTGCGCGTGACGCTCGGCTGAGCAGCGCCTCGGATCGTTGAACGCACTCCTCGACCTCTAGATTGGTGTGGTGGCCAAGCAGGAGTGACAAACAGAGCACCACCTCCTCCAGGACCTTGTTGCTGACGCCTGGAGCACTGAAACGCCTTGTGATTCTCCTGGCCACACTCGAAACAGTGAACCAAGGGCTGACCTACTGTCAGACAGAAAGCGGACTGCTGATGCTAGAAAGCACCTCCCTGACTCTGAAGACCCTGCCGCTGAACTGAAACTGGAGCAGAAGCAGTGGATCGAAAGAAGGTGGACTATCCCGATCCCTGCTAGAATGATCCGCTGAAGCGATGATGCTGAGAAGCCTCACGACTGGTTCTCTGACCAGCTGCCCTCCTCTTTGCATCCCTGGACTGATCAAGCTTCTGAAGCGACACCTCCAAAGCCAGGCACCGGTCAATGAGCTCACGTAGACTCCCCTGAACACCACCATCTAGGTACGGAAGCATGTCGAGATGCAAGCCCTTCCGGAACCAGTACATCTTACATAACTCGGTCAAAACCTCCTCTAGTGCAAAGTGGCTGAGCTGGGTGAAACGGTTGACGAACTTTGTGATAGACATACCTCTCTGACGAAGGTTACATAACTCCTCCGCCTTCGCCTCTATAGCTCCCTCGGAGATGTGGAAACCACGAAAAGCGGTGACGAAGTCGTCTGAAGTGAACTGCTCTAGATCATCAAGAGTAGCGTAAAGCGTGTCTCACTAAGCACCATCTGCACCTATCAACTGGTGAGTCATCAAACGAACAGCTTCTTGATCATCACACTGAATCAGATCAAGCTTTTTCTCGATGTCTCTGAGCCAATCATCAGCATCCAGAGGGTCAACTGCACGGTCGAAAGTGAGTGGGCGCATGCTCAGGAACATAGCCATCTGAGAACCTGCTGGCTGGTGGTACTGTGCTGCATCAGGAGCATGAGCACGTCCGCGAGACTGCTGCTGTGACTACTCAACAATCCGCTCAAGCAGAAGCGTCTATTGGGCCATCACCTCCACAAAGTTTGAAGCAGCTAGAAGCTCCTCACCAGGGGCGACAACACCGACAGGCTCAACTCCAGGGTCCACGGCGACTCCTCTGCCACGTCCTCCAGGCATAGGGACTAGTGCTCCGGCACGGCCACGCCCACGACCACGTCCTCGACTAACGCCGGGCGCGTCAGCCGCAGGTGACACCAGTACACGGCCTCCTGCACCGCAACCACGACCTTTGGGAGCGACACCACGACCACGCCCAGCGGGTGGCGGTACCTCAAGGTCCTCCAAAGCGGCCTCCTCGAAACGGGCCTGAAGGTGTCCAGACCTCCTCGGAGCCATCTCTTGCAAGAAAATATTTCTGATTAGAAAGATAGCATTAGCAGAAACTGAAATTATTGATAAAGACAGAATATCAACAGATCAGGATAAGAATTATTAGACAAGCACAATTCCATGCAAATAAGACTTCCATCAAGCAAAAGACGAGATTTAAGAAAACAACTTTCACGATAAAAGTTTGATAGCAGATTCGAAAATCTAGAAACATCCCTTAGTTACGTCTAGTTTTACGGTTTCGCTCCTACAGTAGTATGGCTCTGATACCACCTGTAACGACCGAATTTTTTTTACCTTTCGATAAGTCCTGATCTTTCGTGACCTTGCCAATCCCAAGAGGTTGGCAAGCACGACATCACAAGCAATCAATTAAGAAACTATAACAGAAGTATTAAACAAGAAACAAGAATAGAAAATAGCAAGTCAATGCAAATTTATTAGAATGTAATCCTCTAAAGGGGTCCATCGGCACGCAGGCCGAAAACATCTCAGAGCAGAATGATCACTATCGAAAAATCCATAAAAAAGCAGCAACAGAAGCATCAACATCGCAGCGGCTGCGAACCTCCTCCACACAGGCACGCTTGAGCATAGGAGTTGACTTTATGGTCTGTCGGAGACGTAGTCAAAGTCAAAGCTGCGGGTATCCTCTGAAAACAACAAATTAGTAAGCTGTGAGTACGAATACTCAACAAACCGTGTACTACCTATCAACAATGTATGCATGCAAATGGTTTCAAGGCTAAAGGCTGGCTCAAGTGCTAAATGCAAGTTTAGAACATTTTATTTTATTTTAAAGATGCAAGAAAGTTTTATTTTGAAACTGTCAAATTTTATTTTCTTGTCTCGTAGAGATCTCCGTTATCTTTGACGGAGGTTTATTTTAAATGCCGGTGCAACCTTCACACCCGGCCACAGTTCAAAGGCCGGAGTCTAAAAATATTTTGAAATAGAGTAGGAGGGAAGAAAACAAAACTACGCATCAAGGAGTTCAACTCAGAGGGTGTCCTTCCAAAAAGGACATGGCAATGCACATTGACTGTAACTCTGCAGACTGTATGCACCTTGATCCACGAGAAGTGCCATCGGTAACTACCGTCGTAGTCCTGACGAACACACAAAATCTGTTCACAATCTTTAACTGGCGTTACCCGTCCTCTAAGATAGAGATCCCAAATGCCTACGCAATCGGGTTCTGGAACTGTGAGCCTACCACTGATTAAGTGAGGTATCTCGATCTCATGTGAAGAGTCATAGCTCTACACAACACTAACACGTCACCGTCAACCCACGAGTAAACAACCAGTCTCGGCAAGCTTCAAGATCAAGCCACTGCCTATACAGGATAACGTGGTGTGCATAGTTGTCAACTGAGCGTACAAAGCTCGAAGGACTCGGTTCTTAATTGTCGAGACAGGCACTCTCTCCAACCTCAACGCTAACAACCAACAAGTCTCACGGAAAGACCCAACTCGAATCTTTCCGTTGTACCCGCCACAGGCACGCTCACAGGGACTTTCCAAAAGTCCCTCAGCTCCTCATACTACATCATGGCTCCGCTAAATAGTTTTGTATAGTTATTTGCAAAACTTATACATTTGAATTACAGTTCAAAATTATTTAACACAAATTCCATTTATAGTGATAGGTGTGAGATAAAAATAAATTCAACTAGCATTGCTAAGCATAAAATAAAGTAATTATTCTAAAACAATCCTAAGGCTTATATCTATGAAACAATAAATAGACATGGCTTAGGAATGTTGCTAGCATATTTTAAAACAGTTGGCAAGCAAATTAGGGCTGCAAACAAAATATGCAGTTTAAAATATTGGGTACAAAAGTGATCAAGAAACGCGGCTTACTTGGTAGCTCTGGATCGTAGTCGAGATCCGAGTCGTCGAACTGAGCAGGCTCACGGTACTTCTCGTAATGTTCACCGGTTAAACACAACATGAACATAGATGAGATTAGGTACGCGATAATTTAAATTTGAATAATTAAATCTAAATTTAAATTGTTAGGCTAAACGTGCTCAAAACGTTCTCCGAAATATTCTACGCAACGTTCTCGACGAGACGAATTTAACGAAACAATTTTGGAAATCTTGGAGACCAAACGGAGTTTTCCAAAAATCTTTAAAGATTTAGACTACGAGAAACTAAACTAACTCACGGATTAAGTAGCCTAATGACTACTACTCGCCTCCTCCTGCTGTGAGACTATACGACGACACCGCGCTCGAACCAACTGCCACAGATCAAGGGCTACGGCTAAGCACCACCAAAAAGTCGAATGACAGGAAAAAGAGCTCACCACAACACTGAATGGAGAGGCTGGTGCTGAATGGCGCTGGGCGATGCGGAAGATGACGGAAACGACGCGCGGACGGAAGCCGGTCGGGAACGCAGAAATCCGACGCAGAGGATCGGGACGGGGTCGCGGTCGCGCGGAACGGGGCGAAGGCGCGGATCGGGGACAACGCGAGGAGTTGACGGCGCGCGGACGTGAGCATGCGCGCACGGGTCGGAGGCGGCTCCAGGCGAAGCGGATCGGAGCGAACGGAGACGGGAAAGGCAACGCGGAACGGAACCGGTCGGGCGCGGGATGAGGTCGCGGTGACGGCGGGGAAGACGGAGGACGGCGACGCGGTCTGGGCGCAATCGGGCACAGCGACGGGTGGCGCACGCGGGAGGGCTGGAGCGGCGCGACCCCCCCCCCCCCCCCCCC
>BCLF01000096.1:84336-123031 GCA_001602275.1 Zoysia japonica
CCCCCCCTCCCCCTTCGCCCGATCTCCTATGCTGTTCTGACTTGGGAAGGGAGAAGAAAAATGAGAGGAAAAAAGAGGGGTTGGTGAGAAGGAATAAAGAGAAGAGATTTATAGAGAGATTAATTAAGGAGGTTTGAAAATTAATTAAAGGCTTTAAAAGTTAATCTCGACCCAACAAAAGCCGGCGGACCAAAATTATTCCGGCGCCAGAAAATTAAAAAGAGAAATTTGAATTTGGAGCGGAACAAAATTTGGTATAATCTCCACTTCGATTAATTTGAAAATTTGAAACTGTTACAGATATGTCAGCAGGAAACTTGCCCGCTTGCCACTGAAGTTTCGGAGGACGTCATCCAAGGCGACTTCTGCACAGCTAATCAAAGCAATAGAGCTCTTTCCTTCATTGATCTTCAACCCCGTGGCATCTCCAAACAAACGCATAATGGACATTGTATTTTCCACATCTGAGACAGTTGGGCTGAGAAAGATTACCGCGTTGTCGGCATACAGGGACAGTCTGAGCCGAGTGTACCTACATGCAGCGGTGAGAGAAGGCCGGCTTCGGTTGTGTGCTGGAACAGGTACTGCAGAGTGTCTATGGCCAAGAGAAAGAGCTGTGGTGATAGCGGATCACCCTGCCAAAGGCCTCTTTCATGGTAGATCGGTGGACCAGCAACTCCGTTCAGGCTTACTGAGGAGGAAGATGTGCAGAGGAGCAAGGAGATCCAGTCCCTCCATCACGTCGGAAACCCTCTTTGGTGCAGGAGCTCCAGTAAATACTCCCAAGACACTGAGCCAAACATTTGGGAGATATCCAACTTCATTAACAGGGCCGGGCGGCGGGTGCGATGATATGCCCTGGCCAAATTCCGAACGTAGAGAAAGTTGTCATGTATACATCTAGATTTGGTGAAAGCGCTTTGAGCATCTGATATCAGACTGTTGATGACTGCAGACAACCGGATCGCAAGCACCTTCGAAACCAGCTTTACAAAAGAATGAATGAGGCTGATGGGCCGAAAATCTTTAGCTGTCTCGGCAACTTCCATCTTTGGCAGGAGAATGAGAGAGGCAGAGTTGAGCTTGGGAAGTGGCCCAGCATTCAGGCTGTAGAAGCTTTGGAGGGCCGCCATGACATCAAGCTTTATAATCTGCCAACATTCACGGTAGAATAATCCATTGAAGCCGTCCGGTCCCGGGGCCCTTTCCGGTGGTGACTGACAAATTGCCTGCCAAACCTCGTCTTCCGTGAATGGCAGATCAAGACCAGTGCTCTGAACTCTAGGTAGATCAAGTTGCTCCCAGTTAAAAGAGTGAGTGCACGGCTGCTTGGTGCCCATGAGCTTCTGGAAGTAGGACTGGATCACGTCTTGCTTCTCAGCGTGTGACGATATCACTGTATCATCATCCTTCCTCAAGTAGAATATATAATTATTATGCTTTCGCGCGTTGGCCTTCAGGTGGAAGAAGCGTGTACATCATCCCTCATCTCCTCCTTTTATAGCAAACTTCAAAATTGAATCAAAATGTCTCTCTAATTATGGCTATTGTTCACATGTACCTTCACATGTATTATTGTTGCGTACTGTATTTCTTGGATTCGTTCTGTAATATCCTTAGTTACATGTTTCAACTAGGCTAGATGTGTGTCTAGCTGCTTTCTGATATAGGAAGCCTGCAATCACACCATGCCAGGAAACACACGCAAGGTCGATCTGGTCTGAATGCACGCCAGCACGCTTAAAACTAATTAACGTTTCATCGATTAAAACCTCTGAAACAACACTGGATCCAATATACTAGCAACTGCAGTTCTGTTTGATTCGAAAAAAACGACAGCAACATAAGCATAAAAAAAGAAAAATTAAACCATAGTTCTCTAATTGTGCAACAGATCGATAGAACTTGATTATTAATTATTTATTAAAACAGAACCGGAGATATTCTTCTTCCTTCCTTCCTGACCAGCAGTCTGACGGGCCCCGGTACATGTCGGATGACATACCCCTCTCTGTGAGGGCCTTCTGGATGTGGGCGATGACATGCCTGCCATGCGGGTACCTCGAGATGGTGGCCATGTTGCGGTGCGCCACCTCCGCCAGCGCGCTCAGCTGCTCCTCGTTCGTCGCCGGCACCAGCTTCTGGATCACGAAGGTGGCGTACATATGGCACATCATGTCCTGCATTCAGAAGATTCATCAGTAAATAAGATATATTATGATCCTTCTCTGATTTTTTTTAAAGAAAATGCATAAGAGTCACTTGTTGATGCAGTAGATCGACAAGACAGATCACCAATTACCAGCAGATGATCAAACACTTGGCGGCTGCCGGAGGTGAGGATCTCGGTGATGATCAGCTGTTGATCCTGGACGCTGCCAAATGCCAGGCACTTTTCTATAACATTTGATGCATACTTTTGGTAGCTCAATTTCAGCACTTGCCCAGCTAATTTTTTCACGATCACGGACCGTTCAACAGGTCCTCCGTGCTCCACAACGTGCTGCAACGATTGGTGAGGTATATTAATATATAAGGCATCAATATCATCAACTTGAATTATATGATCAGGGAGAGGGAGGGATCGATTTAATTACCTGCACAACGTAGTTCCCACACGGGTCTGACGCCAGCTTCACAGCGGCCTCCTCGATCTCTTCCACTAGTTTATAACTGATCTCCGGGTTATTACAGAAAGTAAGCACTTTCTGTGATCATCGATCAGCCGCCGTGCATGCACAGTGAACAAACGAGCCAATAATAATAATATTGTCACTGATCGAACAGAAAGACAGATAAAGAAAAGGATCCTAAAGAAAATAACAGCTGATGACAACCTGAATGATATGGCAGCCATAATGAGTGATGGAGAACGCTTTTGCATTTCCGATGAAACTCCTGAAGATAAATTGGATGCGCTGCGCCGGGACACACTCCATACACTTCTGCAGGACGTGGTTTGCGTATTGGTCACGAGCACATTTCAGCACTTTTCCGCGAAACTCGTAGGCCAGTTGTAATTTTAGATCATTGTCAGCTACTTCGAAAGCCTGAAAGATGAGTAATGCACAGTCAATAATATTCGTCGGTGGTGAACAGCATCAATTTTAAAAGATAAAATGGAGGAATTAAGTGGTAATTAATTTTGACAACTGAAGGAGAGAGCAAAGGGTGATTAGTTTACCTTCTGGATGACCCGGCATCCATAGATATGAAAGCTCAGCCGTACAACATTGCCAGTAAGATTACAAATGAATTTACTTCTACAGGACTGCGGTCCGTGCTCAAGAAGCTTTTGGATCACGTAATTCGCAAAGACATCAGTGGCCAGCTTATGTGCAGAAGGAATTACTTCCTCGTAGACCATGATGATCTCCTCAGGTGTTGCCATCTCCAGCGCACGCTGCACGAGACGGCTCCCACTTGGATTCATACTGCGTGCAAATTTACAGTAAAAAGTTATTGTATCTGATTTAAATCACAAGTTGATGCTGCACGGAAAACTTGAAAACAGATGGTTGGTCTTACCATAAATCAGCAACCTGACCCTTGGTGCAAATGTCTCGGAAGGTCACGGAGGAGTCCAATGGAGACCTCGTATTTCCTTGTGCACTGTATGGCTGATTGATATAGTCCTGTCCAGAGGGTTGCATTTGTGAAGATGAAGATGTAATCCTTAGCAGTTGCCCAGTAACTGCATCTAATGGACTTTCCCTAGAATGTGGCATCTGACAAATATTTGTAGCATAGTGGTTTGTCACAGCATGTGGAGCTTCGTGAAGAAGATTCACCGGAGTAATTTCATCTGGATCATCATAAAGTGCACAAAGATAGGCTTGCTGCACTACCATTATATCTGCAAAGTCTTCCATGCTACCCACCATTGATCTAGGTGTATGAGAGGGAAGATAAGAAGACTGACTTCTACCATGATTCACAAGTGTAAATTGGGGGCCTAGTTGCACCGGTGCTAAAGCATTTGAAAACAATGAGCTAGAGCTGCTTGCAGAAGCTGGCACATTGTCTTCACGGTTAGACATTTGAATCTGAATATTCACGTCATTGATGTCCTGCAAGCATCAATTCTTTGTGAAAAACGTGATGCTGGATAATGTGCATACACTTGCAGCTGGGTCAAGTAATCAACAATGAAATAATGATCAAATAAAGATGCAATGGCACTTTCAAGAATAAAGGTTCTAGATTGCAAATATGGATAATACTTGTAGAAGCACAGAATGCATGTATCACCATGAGCATGTTACCACTCTACAGTCCTCTCAACTCAATGGATTATATATCAATCATTGAATCAAATATAGATACACTTACGAAATAACTTTGTGCTACTGCCAATTACAAAAGAAGAATATCATGCTTCTTTTGGATTTTGTTAGACCATAACAGAAAGAATACTATGCTTTAAACCAATAAATAAAAATAAGCATGTAACACATCACAGGATCACCAAACAATATTTTCTCTGAACTGTATATATACCCTATTCTTGGATGGTAATAATAAAATATCAAAACCTTTATCAAAAAGGGTTACACAACCAACAATCAAACAAGATCTGAGGCCATACAAGTAAGAATGTTAGGAGTTTATCAAATTATGATGTTGGGCCAGTGAGGGAGTTGAACAAAGATGTTGCACATTCTTAATATTTTATTGATTATTTACAAAGTTCTCATCACTTCTCTAGGGTCAACTCTAGACAGGTAAATACTAACATGTGTCATATGTGCCAAACAATTCCATCAAACCATGGTTTTTTAGTAGTATAGTCTCTTCCTCACCAGACAATTCCACCAAGCCACATGGAGGAGAATTGGAGTCCTTCATCCATATAAAAAATAAAATTTGCCATAGTCACTCTTGAATATCCAAATCAGCCCCCTCCCTTACTCCATGGTGACCGCATCATTGGGGAGAGGAAGAGGATCAATCCCCTTTATCCTAAATACTGGTCGTAGTTTTGTTTTGAGTGTTGAGCCTCTATGTGCTACAGGTCTCCTCCTCTGATATAATGCCCCATGTCTAAAGTTCGCTTACCGCCTAGCCCCCACATGGGGTGGGCACGTGTATTTATGCATAGCACTCCTCTTACGTTTTCATCCTCGCTTAATGTAAAAGGATCAATTTGAATATTTTATGGTTGGAATAATGAAGGTTATATGTTGGTCCTCACCCAACCTAAACAACCAGTGTGACTAATCCCTTTTTGCCTTTTCATAACATCAGATGTCAGGCTTCAACATATATAGGCAACTTTCTTAAGGAAATACATTGATGCAGCTATTGGTGACGGATGGACTAATGGAGGCTGTCAGTTCGGCATCTATTCATTATGTTTTCAATCCACTTCTTGTTCTTACCGATCAGGCCATCGTTTTGGCACAAATTCAAGAGCATGTTGAAATTTACTCTGCAGTTTATGCGCAAGAAAATTGAGATGTCTAGATGATCATTTAGAGATGAATCTTGTCTGAACTTATCTTACCTGCAGTTAATTGGATGTTTAATCAGATAGAGGTAGCAGGACGCGGTGCACTCATTGTAGTGGCGTCGTTGTCCTGGCTTCGGCCGGTAGATATACAGCTTGGCTCCTATAGTGGAAGAAAAACAAGTCTCTAGGCCACACATCCTTGATGAACTGTTCAAGCTCCAGCCGAATGCTGGCCCTGTTGTCAATGTCTTAGACATGGACACAGACGCACCTTATCGAACCCAAAGCAGCACATGTGGGCAATACCAGTGAGGCAGCCCTTGAGATCCCTTTTCCCATCCGGGTAGGTAAGGCCAACCAGCACTGCACGCTTCTACTACCATCATGTGTTGACAAAATAGCTGTCGGCTGCTATGTTTTGGCACATTTGATCGGCAGAAGCGGCTGCGTCTAAAATGGTGGTTTGTTTCTTGCAATTTTGTTGGATACCAAATAAAGGAGAAAGAACAACACCGTGAGGCACCTGACACCGCTCCATTCTGCCTGGGCCAAAAAGAAATAAAAGTAGCCCAATGGAGTGATGACATGTGCCAGGAGGAGGCTTGGGAGCTTGCTGTGGGAGGATAAAAGCCACATTCCTTTTCACCAAAATCTAGGTAGAGTAGTAGCCTTCACCATATTCACCTCAATGAGCTCCCCTTGGCCTACACCCATTGCTACACACATCTTCATCCACAAGTCACCCTCTACTGGAGAGACGCATTATATATCTATTACCTTGTATGATAAAATCTAGAATTTATTGATAGATCTGAGCAAGATCTAGGTTATAGAGCCATCATCTTTGATTTACTACTAGTAAAGTTTACAATGATGTCTAGAAGCATATTAAGGTAGAATCATGTAGGTTGTACCTTATGATGAACTTGAACATGTAAATATTTATTGAACATATGCAAAAGAGGAGGCACTGCTACTAGCATCCCAAACAACAGGTCTAGGATGTATAGCTGCCTGCAAGAAAATACCTGAGGAAGGGGATTCCTAAAGGTAGATCTGGTAGCATCTAAGAGATTTCTTGTCATAAACTACGACAATATATAGGATGTAAAGCCAACGATGGTGGATCTTGTTGATAGGAGGAGGGGGGAGGAGAAATTATACCAGGGAAAGCTATGTTGGATTAGAAATTAGGTGGAAGCAAGTTCGAGGAAGAAGCAATGTGTAAATGGGAAAAGCAAGCACTGCATGCAAAAAAGACCACTTGATTTCAATTATCAAGAATTGAGTCAATTCATTTAAAATCGAGCTTGGGTTTCCACCTAATTAATTGGCTTGACCTAGCACAATTTCACTCCTCGTGATCTGGCTAAATTTACCTAGAATATTGAGAGGGCTAACAACCCCCAATGTAATACTCTATGGTTGGGGACTTTGGAAAATTCAGTTTTATTCCTCTCAATAACTCAAAATGGTAGGGGACTTTGGAAAATTCAGTTTTCATAGAGGTGCACATGTGTTATTCCAGCAACCTAGCCCATCCTACCATTAATGATATATGTGGTACATATGTATTGTGTTCAATTGAGTAGGCAAATGAATCTTTCCAAGTATACTTGTAATTTGGTGCCATAGGTTATTGAAAGTGCGTACAGGTTTTGGATTTATTTATTATAGACAAGTAAAGGACTAATCTTGTTGAATGACTATACACTCATGTTAAAATGATATATACCATTGTGTCCCACAAAATGGAAAAGGAAAATGAAAATGCTACCTATGACATCGAGTTTTCATTCATTCTAATTATGAGTATAAGTACGTTGCACTATCAACAAAGATACAATGTGAAACTAAAAAGAAAAATGTCCTAATGCTCAATCAACTCAATCTTTTTTACCCACATTACTTGATGATTTGAGTGGATATTGAGTGAGCCACTTCAATTGAGTGATTGGTTCATATCTTCACTGCTGCTCAGTGGCGGAGCATGGGACGAAAGGGAGGGGGGGCAACTGCTACAGTGCCACTAATCTCTCTCTCTCTCTCTCTCTAGTCTCTACCATGGTTCTTACACTGCTCCTATCAAAGTTCACTTTGCTACTATAAATGGCTGCTGTACCTTCTTTCTCAGCCAGGTAGCTGCCTCAAATCAAGAAAATGCTGATAAAAGACTTGTTCTAAGCTCTTTCAGTTACCATGCATAGGTTCGCTCCTGGCTTCTCCCTAAACGAAGCAATGGCCAATGCCTGAGACCAGCAATTTTTGTCTTTGGCAAGGAGGGGGGGGAGCCCTGGATGGTATCCAAGAGCCTCCGCCCCTGCTGCTTCTGATGTTCATGTTTGTTACTCTTGATTCATCTCCTAGATAGCTTGGTGTGTATTGCCCTCATAAGAAGAAACTCTAATGAATACTCGAGTTTGAGCTTTTGTGGTTGGTCGGTGTAGTTATAGTTGAAGGAGGCCCAATCCTTTATGGACTCATTGATGGAGACATAAATATCATTCATGGTGTTGAACTTCGATGAAAAAATCACTTGCTTACTTGACTTTTCATATTCTAATTAAAGATTCTCTCATATTTTGGGGGCTGGTTAGAACTATGTGATTATAATTTTTCAAATTTGGAAATATGCCACCGATGTGTCACTTACAGGAGGGACTGCAAGTAGATGACACATGGGCCCGAATGGCATACCTCAAATTTCAAAAAGTTGTAATGGCATGTATTAAATTAACCCTATGTTGGGTTGTCTTTGTTTGTTTGTAATTGTTTCCTTACAGTTCCATTGCTCAATTATGTTTAGTCTTATTCCTAATTGTTATAGCTTTATCACATCATATACTTACTAGACAGGCGCACAACGTGCAATACAAGAATTGCGATATGTCAATGTTTTAAACCACCAACAAACTAGTAGGAGGGGAGATCGAGTGCTCGTAGGGCTTCTTCTCTTAGCTATAGTTCGACGTGAGGTTTTTTATCTTGGTTCAGGCGTTGTGCCCTGTATCTAGCAGCAACGGATTGAATTGGCCTTGCAAGATGAGAGGATGGGTTACAATGGTAGAGGAGGACAGGCCCTCCTGCACGAGGAAGAAGAAAGGGGTTATCCTTGTGTGTTTGTATTGTGAAGTGTGTCCCTGGCACGGCCTTATAAAGGGCTGGTCGGGCCAGGGTTACATGGCGTGAACCTTTCCGCTACTAGGCGGGTGTAGGCATGGATACGCACAAGGCAGCTTTTGCACTGTCCTACATGACAGTTTGCCAAGCGTTGACAGAGATTCCATCCAGCCTATTGCACCGGTCAGTTAAAAGATTGTTCGTCCATTGTCATGGTATCGAGAGAAATGTAGTACCCAACTTCGGGGAAAACATGGTGCTCAAGCCATCCTCTTCTCGGCATAGGGTGGGTTCCGACTTGAAGGTGATGAAGGCCCCGACTTGGGAGCCAAGGTGGGCCTTATCTTGCTTCTTCCAGCCCGCTTCATGGTTGGGCCGCTTCAATGGTTGGCTGCTTGATAGTGGGCTCTAGTTGACGAGCTTAGCTGGAATGGATCGGGAAATGGGCCCCTAGCCCATTATCACGACATGAGCCTATAAAGAATAATTACATATAGAATCTAGAGAATTTCTCTCAAAAAGCTATAAGACAACAAACATTTAGTGAAGTCAATCACACCCACCATGTCAGTGAATCTGCATGAGTTATGTTCACCTCATCACTGAAAGGAGAAACATTACATTAATGGTCAAATATCAAAATAGCAACAATGTTTCCTCTACACCGTTTTCCTTTGGCTCCATCACCTAGCCATAATAACTCTATCTTAGATAGACAATTAAGTATCAATCATCATCGCTACTCCTTGATTCTCTTCAAAATTTTACTAAATGCTATGATCATCCTCCAAGCCCACTCATCAAAGAAATGATGCACTAACGCTCTGTTTGGGAAGATTTTATAGCATTTGTTTCTTTAGGAAGCAAAAAAAATCTTTTGAACCGAGTCGCTTCTCCAAACTAGCAAAACAAAAAACCACTAGTTACACAGAAAGTGAACGCATTGTTTTTCGAGCTTTTTCTCCTTGCAGGCCTAGAGATTGTCTCATCCTCGTCTCAGCCTATCACCACCCTATATCCACCTACATCCTTCTACTAGCACCGCACTAGATGAAGCTAACTCATCGCTATGGAGCTTGGCACATGTCGGTCAACATCAAGAAAGGTTGGAGTCATAGCATAGAGACGATGGGGGCAGAAAAATACGCATGGTCACGCACTCTCTATATATTCATGAAGGAAGAAAGTGAGGAGGAACAATATCACAAGTTATGTGCATGGAATTGGACGGAGACTCACTCTGGAGGGAGTATTGAATGTGCTCTTGTGTTCGATGCAGTTGTCAGAGATGGAGAAGAATAACTCAACCTGCTCACACATGTTGCAGATATGGAAAATGTAACTATTAACTAATATGCTCGAGGATCTCATAACAAAGGTCATGAGCAATCGGTGGCTGGTACCTATGAAGTTTTTAGCATCATATGTGTATGCTAATAGTATGGTGGGGATGAATGGGGGGCGACCATTGCACCTGCATCTGAGCAGGTCTTCCTCAATGCTCTCCAATTTATGGCTATCCCTCCTTCACAACCAGCAGCAAGCTTTCATCCCTTCAGGATGAGAACTAAGACTGTCTTTCCAAAGTCGATTAAGTTGAATGCCAAGCATGACTTTTCTTCTCACTTTTTTTTTTTTTTGAAAAAAAGGGCTTCCTGGACCACTAGACCAGCTGGGGATGCTTATCTAGGCAACACTTTTGGAAAAGTGTAAGCTCCCCTCAAACAAGGTCTAAGAAAGCGAAGCTTGCTGCGAATGTATATATATTGGTTGAATCTTTAGGCTAATGTTGAGGTTTTGCATGTATTCGCCACGAGCCACTTGAGTTGAGAGAAAAAAAATATTGACAAGTTATATGGAGGTAGAGAATGTCATTATGCCCTTCCAAACCAAGAATGGAATCAAGTGTATGATGCGACATGGACTCTAATTTTAACTGAGATGTAAAAAAAGAGATAAGGCTTCTTACTATATTCTCTCACCCTTGGTAGATCTTGAGTAGGGGTACTTAATAATTAATTAAGGAGAGTGACATATATTATATGGTATCAAATATGAGTCAGCATGGCCCTATGGCCTTGTTTGTTTCAATTTTTAGCTAGCTTTTGCAGATGAAAACTAAAGAATTTAAAGATAGAACCTTCAAAAAGAGTCGATCTTGGATGAGTTTGGGGAGAGACTGGCAATGAGCTTTACCCAAAATATCTATTAAAAATGGTGAACCGACTTGAAGGGATGTTTTTGTCTGATGAGTATAGATAGATGTCGATATGTGGGCCAATAGTAGTCTGATACCTACCGTGTATCGGCCTTACTATTGGCAACAGTTGTCCCGCTGATCAGGGAACATTTTTCGATTGAAGGGGCTTGTGCAGAGGACAGTGAGCCCTATCCGAAACATCGTTACGCGTAAGAGAAGGAGCAGGCTCAACCAGGAGAGTCCTAACCTTCTGGGGATAAATTAATTCAGCCTAAAATAAAGAGCATGCTTTTTTGGCATGTCTGATCCATTTAATGCTCAAATCTGCTAACCTTTTAAGTACAGATGAAAGAAACGCCCAATCTCAAGCGAAGCATTCCACAAAGAAAACTCTGTGTATATATCAAAATACCAAATTCTGTACCAATCATGAAAAGTATTTTTAAACCTATGCATGCGCTGCCATTAATATAAACTATACAACAGATATAATCCCATTTCATCATTTTAAGTCGTACAATAATAGTAGTAAATCAGCACCACAAAAATCTCCTTACAAATTAACTAGGAGTAGCAGATACAGACACAATTAATTAGTGAAATTAACCGGTAGTAAATAAATCGAATAAATACTTACTTAATCGGGAAGTCACAATACAAATAGGGATGGATATCAAGATTGGCAAGTAATTACCTGTTGCTGTGGTAGCAATTGTGTTTGTGGTTGATCATCCGGGGGGAAGAAATCAAGGAGAGAGGGCCTGTTACGTTGTGGTTTCCCGGGCTCCGGGAAGAGGCGGTACGAGGCAACCTCATGTTGAGGGGTCTCACTCGTGCTGTCATCCTTCCATGTCTTCCCCTTGATCTGGTCACCATCACTCCTTTTTGATGAACCAGCTTCGCCGGCATGGGACATCTCTACCTGTTCGATATCTCTTTTCTAAGTAATCGGATCGATACAGAAAGCATTAGTTGGCAGCTACAGATTTACTCCTGATAAATTAAGCAGAAGAGGGAGTACTGAAGAAAGGATCAAGGATGCTGTACTGTAAAACATAGTACACAGAATCGACCGAGACGACTCACCAGCTGCAAACACAACTTACCTCGGGGTAGATGATAAGATGAGCGCCGAGGGACCAGTGCTTGCTGAAAAATGCAGTGAAAGGATGCTTTGTTGAATTGGTAGAGAGAAGAGAGGAGAATGCTGCGGTTCCTTTATACCAGTGTACTGTCTTAAGCAGTACGTAGGAGAGATGAATTTTTTTGAGAAAGTTGAAGTAACTGAACTGCTAGAAAACAAGGCTAGCTGTGAGCAGGCATTGCGCATCAGTTACTTTGACCATCGATCTGAGCAGAGCCCGGCGTGGTTTCTGAAGGATGAACCTTGCGCCACGAACTGTTTTTTTGTTGCAAAGTTAAGGATACCTTCACTGCTAGCTGTAGACACAGACAGCCACAGCCACATCACTCTAGCTGCAGCCATAAATTTCTGTTGTGCAAAAGACAAAATGTAGCGGTATGCAGCAGGCTACTCTCCTCCAAGTTTTCTCAGTACTGAGTAAATCAGTGACACAGCAAGTTCTTTTTTAGGCAAGCGAGAAGAACACAAATGACCAGCGATCGATAGTACGTAGATTTTTTTTTTCTTTTTCTAGAACAGATACAAACAGACATAGAGAGAGAGAGAGAGAGAGAGAGAGCGGCGGCCCAAATCTTTGTTTCGCGTACGGGATGGCCAGCCAGACAGATTGCGGGCCCATCTCCGTGAAAGCAATGGCCATTTACAGATTTGTTAGCCCACTAAGAAAAAAAAAAGGAAAAAAAAAAGAGAAAGAGAACGCTAGTCCTTCCAGCGGACGAGCATGGAGACGCAACGTCGCATGATGTAGAGGCGCGCCCTCTGCTCCCTCAGCCTCCCCGACACCGACCGCCGGAGCTCTCCCGCTCTCGAGGACGACAACGACGATGATGAAGAAGAAGCCTTGCCCACCTCGCTGACGCCACCCCTCCTGCTTCCTCCGCTCATCTTGTGCTGCTTTGCCAGCTCCTTCCAGCTCTTGTTCTCCACATCATTATTATTGTCGTTGCTGCTGTACATCATCTTCTTCTTCTTCTTCTTCTTCTTGATCAATTTGTGTTGTTGCGGAATATCGAGCGCGCAACGGGCTAATGGATGGACCGTAGAGAGATGCACTCGATCGCTATTTATATAGGGACCATAGCTCGCTAGCTGATGCCTGATAAAACTTTACAGTTAGTTGATTGATTAGAGTACAGTGATTATATTTAATGATTTTGATGGGCCATCCATGTCTTCCGAATCTGCGCTAAAAACAATACTCTACTCCTTTATTAATTCGCTACTACATATTAGCTGGCTTAGGACATTGTGGGAGCACATGACGGCGGCAATGGCAGCTCCACTCTCTTGGATCCATCGATGAGCTGCCCCTTTTTCTTTCCTTTCATCTTGTACTGTAAGCATACAGAGCTTCTTGCTCTGCTTATTCCTTCCTTTAATTTGTTCTTGCCCTCACATCAAGAGGTATGAATATGAACCGGTATATATGTCATGTCATCTCTGAAGATTTATTAGTTATTAGTCATCATCCTTGGATCTTTTGAATTACTACTACAGATGATTACTGATGAGCAAATTCTTAACAGTTACTAAGTCAAAAGCATCGAATGGAGGCCACTCGTAAAAGGAAAAAAAAAAGGACATCGATCGAATGGTGGTACTCTGGGGTTAGGACATGATGGGCATGAACCTAGGAAAAAGCGTTATCAGTATACATGAATTCCATATCGTTACCAGGCAGCATGATACATTGAACAAGGCGTGTTTTGAAATTCTCAATTACGAATGCATCACCTGTCTGCTAGCTAATTGGTAATTCAGTACTTTATTAGCAATGGATATGTAAAATGAAAAAAGAAAACATGGCGTGTTTTAAATTAATCAAATGTACTGAGCTGTCTGTCATGTGTTTCAGATTAAGAATACCTGCCTTACATGCATGCATCTTGGATGCTGACCTGACACTGTGTTTGCTGTACGCAGAACTAAATATTCTAATTTCAAGAATAAGATGCAGGATCAACAAATCACACATATATGCCCATTTTGACTAGAATAGTCCAAGACAACGATCTGATTAATGATAATTGAACATCAGAGATGCATTACTGTTGACAGAATTGAATAATTAAATTTCCATGCTGTGGGCAGAAAAAGAACCAGCAAGGTACACTGAATCTATAAACTGCCTGCATGCCAGGACTTTGTATTCAGCTCTACACACTACACTAGGTTGGAGCATGCATGCAGCCACCGCACAGTTGACTAAATGCTTTCATCGATGAGCTCTTACAGATTACTCCTATGTAGGGGAGTACTCCTATATATTTCCAGAAGAAGAAGATGATGATTGTAGTAGCCGAAAGGTAAGAGACACTGAACATTTAGGAACTTTAATTTGAAAACCATATGAAATCTGGAAGCGCATGAAAGCTCTTTTGAAATTTGACCCGTGACTTGTTATGATGCATTACCATGTGGGTTCGTTGGAGGCAATGTGACGACCATGTGACTGATCGATCCTTGCAAAAAAGTTGATAACTTAGATTACGTCAAAAGCGCAATTTGTCTAAGAATCGTAATCGTGCTGGGAGGGAGATATGACCAACCGTCATGTTGTCCATTCGCAAAGTCCAAACTCTTCAATTTGCATCACATGCATAACTACCACACAGTGTAGTACTCTAGGAGTATTGTTTTTAGCTCTCACGGCTTCTTCATCTATTTGTGTGTGTGTGTGTGTGTGTGTGTGTGTGTGTGTGTGAGACAATGATTAACTTCTTTTAAAAAGCAGGCAAACCAATATTTTGTTTCTCAAAGGAAAACTAAGGAATCCTTTTTCCAAATTCCAACTAAGATCCTACACAGTTCACAAACTGGCCCAAATTTTTGGCCCAGTTTCGCTAATATTAAGAGACAGCCCATGAAACCAGAGATAAAACCAGGCCCATATTGTATACCAAAACGGCCCAAGTCTGCAGACGGTTGTTAATCCCATTATCTTGTAAATAAAAACAAAACGGAAAAAAGGGGGAGACAAACAAATCCGTGAAAATTATCAACCACCGGTTGCTCGCGTGAGTTCCCGCGCCGGCGCGCCGCCGTCGCCATGGCCGCCGCTGCCCCTGGCTCCGCCTCCATCTTACCTGTTTCCTTCTCCCTCTTACCTGTTTCGGCTGCGAGGCCTCTCGCCGGGAGCGCAGGTGACTCTTGTCGTCGTTCTATCTTCCCTTGACTTAAAGATTTATTCAGTTCTGTGCTGCAACAACAAGCAAATTTCTCTAACCTTTTCTCCCTGATATACCCAACGGCACGCGTTGTTAATCTTCTCTTGATTTCTACTAGTTCCGTTTGGAGCTTCGTTCCAGAAGAACAAGAAAAGGATTCCGACGATGCGGGTCAGCTGTGCTGCTGATGACGAAGGTCAGTATAGTGGCATGGCACTAATATTGGGAGACTGAGGAATGGATTTTAGTATCAGTTGTTTTATGCTAGTATTTTTTTTTTCTTCCGTTTGCTCAAATCTTCAGCGTCGTAGTATCTCATAGTGGGATAATTAGCCATGGTAGCTATCTAGCAGTGGGAATTTTCTTCAGAGTTTTGTACACCTCTTGTCTCTGAGTCTGAGATTGTGCGGCACGAATTTGCATGCAGCTGTTTGCTTGAGGTCTATTTTTGTTTGAATTGTTCTACTTTTAAGATTTGTAAACACTTTCTTTAGAAGTGCAGTGCTAAGGGCCCCCAACCAGTGACTTTCTGCGTCTTTGGGCGCAGTAAAGACTTCTCGAGTGCAATCTCCTCAAACTTCTATGTACTCTGTTTTCCGTTATATCAAGTAATGGAAAGGGGATGTTCCCTGCTCGAAAAAAGGGCCCCCCAACCAGTGACAGATGTGCAACATCACAGCAAAAGGTCTTAGTACTATATATAATCTTGTTGTTAGGTCTTTGGTTGGAACACTGCTGTGTATGTCTGAATTGTCCCAACTTGTCTTTTCGTAGATGTGAATTTAGGACTTAGAGCACACATAAATAGGCTTTTGCGATGCATTAACATATCGTGCATTGAAAATTGGTTAAAGGATGTTGTGATTTATATTGTAAAACTTGCGTATTTTGCTACAATGTTTACATGTTGTAATTCTTGACAGACGAAGTCAATGATATGGGAGTCAACATCGCGCTATCCATGCTTAAGTTTTACAAAAGTAAGTCTTGTTTGCATCTTAGAGTCTGAGTTTGTGTATTTTTTGGTTTCAATGGCTTTCGAATTGGCTCTTATTGTTGATAATTTTGAACACCGTGAACCTTAAAGCATGGGTTTTTAACATCAATTGCATCTCTATATAGATTGCTCACAGAACCAGCTTGGTGTGAACAGGAGAAATATCACCTTTACTTCCTTCAAGCTGCCGCTATGTGCCAACTTGCAGCGAGTACTCCATGCAAGCGTACAAAAGATATGGTGTTGTGAAGGGTACAATCTTGACTGCTTGGCGCCTGTGCCGTTGTAATCCTCTCGGTAAGCACACATTTTCCTCTTGTTACTTAGTTATTACTCTCTGTTCCGTCATTTTCAGGTCTGCGCCACATCATATTTATCTCAGCTGAGCCCTGTGTCTATGTATGATGTCGATACAGGTGGATACGGTTATGATCCTCCAAGGTGGTTTGGTGAGGAAGAGTTACCTGACCAATAATTCCTGGTAACTCTAAATATAGTGGTGTGATTATTTAGCTGCAGGCTTGAAGTAGATTTTCAGTAAATCACTGAAACTAAGCCCCATTCCACAAATGAAAAGGGGGGAAATGCTCCAGCCTTATTATTAGATCTGAGCAAATATGTCACAGGTTGTATGTATTCTTCCTGGCCCGCCTTTCTTTACCGCGCCCTTGTTGTGCAAATTCTCGTAGGTGTTTGTATGAGCCAAAGACCATTTTTATCAAAAATTTGGATTCCAAAATTGAAACTTGGGAAACTGATGATTTAAACTAAGTATTTTTTTTAGTGAAAATAGAAGCAAGTAGAAGGTTCGGTATAAGTTTTATGTTACAGTTTTTTTATGAGAAAAGAGAATATATATTAATATTTCAGCCTCTGTATTGATGGATACATGTAGCTGTCCATTATTACAACACAAGATCTTATTGTTGAGCTTGAACCAAACAGGTGGTTCCACAACCTACTAAGAAATGAAACCTGTGAGCAAGTAGTTTGATAAAAAATTTCTTGACCCAAAAACTTTACTGTATCTGAGTGAGAGAAGGTAACAGAGCAGTAGTCAGGGAGAGTATGCATCGTCTGCAACCCAGGTGGAATGGGCAAAGAGGATTCGGCCCTTCCACCCCTGCAGCAGCCACCGGCGATCCTCATGGATGACAAAATCTTTATGGTACTGCTGCTTCACCATGTCCGTCACCGCGCCTATGATGTCGCGGTCTAAAGGAAGCTGCCTTAGTTCGGCCCGTTGCATCCTCATATGCCATTGCTTGTAGGACTCGAAGCGGTCGGTCCGGTCCTGGCCCTCGCAGGCGATGATGTTGAGCGCGAACGACCCCAGCATGTCGCTTTCCAGCACCAGCCGCTGCTCGCTCCCTCTGGGCATGGTGGCGTCCAGCATGTCGAACATGGCGGAGTAGTGGACGAGCGTCTCCCGGAACCGCGTCAGGAAGGAGGAGCCGCATAAGCCGTTGACGATGCCGATGGTGAACACGGCCGGCCGCATCCTCCGGATGTTGCCGAGGACCACATCTCTGGGGCTCGCCCTATCCACCACCACGCTGTCGTCATCCATCATCTCGAGACTGAAAAGGCTGTTCACGGCGAGCGCCGCGTCGGGGTCGACGCTGAGGTCCTCTAAGTGGACAGCGTCCCACTTGGCCGCCATGATGGCTTGGAACTTGAACGGCACGCCAAGCTCCCGGGCGCAGTTGCTGAGGCGGTGTCCTGTCTCCTCGATGTGGTCGGATGATCGGTACCAATGCTTGGTGAGGACGATGCCGGTGATGGTCACCTGCGGCGGACCGCCCTCCCTGGCCGCCAACCACCGCAGCAGGACCGGCCACTGGAACCCGTGGCACACACCGTAGTCCACGATGTGCAGCCGGCTTCTCCCCGCCGCGGCTTGATAGATGCTCCTGTTGCAGAACATGAAAGCCACCTTGTTGAAGCAGCATGTCGCAATGTACAGCGGGTACGCCTTCAGGAAGCGTACCGGCTGATGGATGGTGAACGAGCTCCGGTGCGCCCCCATGCCGGCCAGCCGCGTCTCCAGCGCCTCGGCAAAGCAATGCGCCAGCCGCTGCGTGGCGTCACCGGTGGGCGAGGCGTGCCGCTTGATCTTCTCCAGCAGCTCACGCGCGCCGCGCTGGCCATCGTCCATCACAGTCTCGGCGCAGCGGAGCAGCAGCGCGTGCAGGTCCACCTGCAGCAGCCTCTTCCGCTGCCGCCGCTCCTGTCGTCTGGCCACTGCCTCATTCTTCATGGCGGCTCGTAGATCCTCCATCTCTCCCCTTGACAACTTGCAATCGTTGAGCATCATCCTGTCGATCGTCGTCTGAAGGAGGAACGCCTCCTCCGTTTCGGCCATCGCCATCAGCTTGCTTGCTCTGCTCACCTCTGCGCCCGTGTCATGGGTGTTGATGGTCTTGAACACGAGGTTGCTGTGTCTGGGTAAGAACTTGCTGGCTTCTGCCATGCCCATGAGGAACGACATGGTCGCCGCGTGCCGCCAATCATGCTCTGCTGCGGCAGCACGAGCAGTGGCGTTCTCGATGTCCGTGTTGCAGACCACGGAGGTAGCGGAACGCGACAATATCGTGCCGTCCGAAGAGAAGAGCAGGTTGCTGTTGCGCTCATCGGCCAGCAGTGCTTTACTGAAGCTGGGTTTTGTGGTGCTGGCATTGTTGTCTGAGGTTGAAGAAGAAGAGATTACTTGGGCCAAGGATTGCTGCGCCTGGATGAGGACAGGGTGGTCGTCGTGGTATTGGAGCAAGACCCTGTCCTCCTCCTCCATTAACATGCGGGAGATGTACTCGAGGAGGGGCGTGTGTTCCTGCTCCTGCTGCTGCTCCAGAGGAAAAGTTGGGAGAAGTAAGATGGATGAAGTCGACGGCGGCAGTGGCTCGTCGAGGCCCGTCTGATCCTTCGGGGCGGAAGCCATGGTGGACGAAGAGGTTACTGCTGCCACCTGATTTCTTGCATTGAGCAGCTTCTCCTTGGCCCATCTATTCAAAATCCATTCGAAGATGAGACGACCATTGCTGGCTGTCGGAGACAAGACCAAAGTATACATATGGATATGGACAAAACAATGGACGGATACAAGGAGGAACCATAGTACCATTCATCTTGCATTGGTCCAATCAAATGCAGCAATGATCTTTCTTGTAGAAAAACAAAACCACATACAGTACGACACATCCAAAGATCATGTATGCCCCCATTCATAACAGGAAGGTGTTTTCTTGTTTATCCCGCATATTCTAAAAAGAAAGAAAGAATTGAACCACAAGAGTTTCTAAAAGCGTATTCATGGTTCAGCTGTGATTGTGAATAGATGCCACAATAACACTATATATTGACCAAGAATCCGATGCTGTAATACAAGTTAACTGAGGATATCATATCATTGAACTCAATGAGTGCACAGAGTGAAATTTATTTGACTGTTGCAAAGAAGCACGACAACCTAGTGCAGACATGCATTAACCGAGTACAAAGCCAAATCGGCCGCTGAAACATCTACTATAGTTTTCAGCATCAGATATTAGTACAGTGTCCAAGAAACTGGGACATCGGAGACCATGATTTCAGTTTAATTATTGAGAAACGGGTCCTTCGGCTGCTACCCAGATGGAATGGGCAAAGAGAATTCGACCCATCCAGCCCTGCAGCAGCCATTGGCCATCCTCGCCGAGCATGAAGTCCTTGTGGTGCGTCTTGACAGACTCCTTAATTCCCTTAACAATGCCTGGCTTGAGTGGCAGCTGCTTCAATCCTGCCCGCTGGTTTCTGGCCTGGCACTGTCTGTACTTCTCAGGGCGGCCCATCAGATCTCGACCCTCGCATGCTACAACATTCAGCAGATGATTACCAAGCAACTCCTGCTCCAGCACCAGCCGTGATTCACTCTGCCGTGGCATGGTTGCGTCAAACACGTCAAACAGTGCTGTGTAGTAGAACAGCGCCTCCCGGAACCGCGACAAGAAGGAACCACCATTTGAGGAATTCACAATACTCTGTATGAATACGTCCGGCCTCATGTTCCTGATATTACTGAGGACAATATCTCTAGGGCTTGGTTCATCAAAGAGCATGCTCTCATCCATCAAGGTCATAAAATTGTACATGTCGTTCACAATGAGCACCTCACCGGTGTCGGTGTTCAAGTCCTGGATGCGAACACACTCCCATTTTGTTGCTGTGATGGAATGGAACTTGAATGACAGACCGAACTTACCGGCGCATTTGCTGAGGCGGCGTCCTTGCTCCTCAATCCCCTGAGCAGACCAGAACAGGCTCCGGGAGCAGACTATGGCCGTGATCTTCAGCTCTGCCCGACCGCCATCCCTGTCTTTAGCCATCAAGCGGATCAATTCTGCCCAATGAAACCCATAATGCATACCGTAATCCACAACGTGCACCCTACTCTTACCCACAATGGCATCCATGATCGTCTTAATTGAGAAAATGAACGCGACCTTGCTGAAGCAGCAGGCTGCCATGGAAAGCCTGTATGCCTTGGCAAGTTCTAAGACCGAGGGGCGCTCTGCCGTAACCAAGTTCCAGAGCTGGTTTCCCGTGCCCAGCACTCGTGCTTCCAGGCCCTTGGAGAAGCATTGAGCTAGCCGCTGCCTAGCATCCCCTGTTGCTGAAGCGTTCTGCTTGATCTGCTTCAGCAGCTCGCCTGCAACAGTACGATTGTTCGCAGCCACCGCCTCTGCACAATGGAGCAGTAGCGTGGGTAGGTCAGTGACCACATCCCCTGCAGCCTTGCTAACACCCTTACCCCTAGTTTTGTTCTTCCTCCCCTCCTCCTCCTCAGTGTCCATAGCTATGCGCAGCTTCTGCATATCCTCGACGCATGCCTCATTCCCACGCAACATCATTTCGCCGACGATGTCAACCTCTTCTGGCTCTGCAGTCTTCTTCATCGTAGTTTTGCTGGTCCTTGTTACCTCCTCCTCCTCTAGATAATCGTCTCTGCCGTATCTCTTCTTGATCGCCTTACTTCTGATGCTGTTTTCTCCAGGTAAGAACCTGGTCGCCTCTTCCATGCCCTTTAAGAACGCCTCCACCACATCTGCGCCCTTGAAGAATGGCGAGCTGAGATCACCACTGCCACCCTGCAACGGATCCTTGGAACCCTGTGTGCCAGTGTCACCCCTCCTGTTGTCATTGTTTGTGACGAATGAAGAAGGAGAGGAGAGGATTTGGGCGAAGGGCTGCTGCGCCTGGAGTAGCGCGTGGTGATCAGAGCACTGGTACAAGAGGTCGTCATCGATGCCGTCTTCCCTGAGCAGGTGCAAGATGTTACCAGGGGAGGGCGGGTCATCAGTGTTACCATCGGGCGTCGGGGGCAGATCAAGGAATACCGATGGGGATGATGGCGCAGGCTTCACGAGGCTCTCCACGAAGAATTCCTCAGGTGTTGTGGCCATGTTAACGTTCAATGGTGATCGATAGGGATTTGGCACTCTAGCTAGCTTTCTGGGTTATGACATGAGGGAACAGATAGGTAAACCTTTGGTGTTTTGCCACTGTGTTGTGTTTATTGTAATTTCCGTGCCCGTGAGGTGGCGGCAGCAGGGGATCGGTGGGAGCTAGGTGGCGAGGCCGACCGGCCGCCGGCACGATCGATGAACAACACTGGCATAGCAACGATGGAGACAGCGACTGCGTTGTTTTTCCATTTGCCTTTTGTCATTAACGGATTCTTTAGATAGAACACAGAAACGGATGATGCAGCCCAACAGGCCTTGAGCAGAGCAGAGCAAGGAATTGGATCCCTCCCTGCTCCAACGCTCCCGCTTTACCACACCAACACGCCGTCGTCCTCTTCTCTTCTCTGCTCTGCTCCTCCGATCGATCCAGCATACTGATTTGATTGTGGCGAAGCAAGCAGAGCACAAGAAACTGCTCTGTCTCCCTATTCTACTCCTACGTAAGGGAAAGGATACCAAACCCAGAGGCTAGGGGGGGGGGGGGGGGGGGGNNNGGGGGGGGGGGGGGGGGGGAGAGAGAGAGAGAGAGAGAGAAGCTTTCCCTCCACTTCTTTATATTCCTCTTCTTCCTCCTCACGCTCCCTCCCTCTGTCCACTGCTCCATCATCAATCCTCGATCAATCAATCAATCACTTCCGGCCAGCCGGCCGACCACGCCCGCGATGATGAAGGAGGACGTCGAGGTCCTCGTGGAGCGCCCCTACTCCCACGAGCGCTCCCCTCCTCCCAGCAGGACACCAGCAAGGGCAAGGCCACCAACAAGAGCAAGGCCACTCAGAGCGCGCCCCTACTACCGCCGCTGGTCGCCGTGGATTGTCTCCGCCGCCGCAGCCGCATGCGCCATCGCCTTCGTCGCCACCATGTACGTCAACGACTGCCCCCGACGCCGCAGCGCCACCGGAGGGTGCACCGCCACCTTCCTCGGCCGGTTCGCCTTCCAGCCGCTCAAGGAGAACCCGCTCCTCGGCCCATCGTCTGCCACGTACGCCTTCTTGCCTTGTGAACAACAGCTATACGCAACATATCCTGATGCCTTAGACCTCGAGAAAGTGTCAATGCACAGACTCGAAACATTCCTTGCGTATAATTTAGAAATAATCTTCTTGCTTGTTTCATCTAGTTTCCCCTGATTCTAATGCAACTGTAGAGGTCTTTAGGTGCCAACTCTGCTGCATTCCTTCCTTGTTGTGTGAGTTGCTAAAAGTTTGACTTCGCCTGCTAACGCTGTCTGAAATGGACAGTTAAAAAACTAGTACTATTAGTGCAATAGGACGATTCAGCAAGCCATTGCTTTGATAACTCAACTTGTACATTCAAAATTTCTTACCTATTGTATTGTCTGTCTATACGGGTTCAGTTTGTCTTCCCTCTGTAAAACTTAAATTATTCGCTGCTCTAATCTGAGGCTGATAGTTTTTTTATTTTTTTGGATCTAAAACTGTTACCAGAGCCTAAAAAAAACATTATGAACCAACAGGTTAATCAAGATGGGAGGCCTAGATGTGTCCAAGGTTGTAGATGGTCGCCAAGGCTGGCGTCTGATTACTTGTATGTGGCTTCATGCCGGAGTTGTCCATCTACTTATCAACATGCTCTGCCTCCTATTTATCGGGATACGACTCGAAAAAGAATTTGGGTTTGGTAAGGTTTTTTTTTTCTGCCTCCTAGTAGTAATGAAGGATTGATTTCAACACTGAAAAAGATCATTTCATCTGCCAATGTTTCAGTGAGGATTGGCCTGGTTTATCTCATTTCCGGTTTTGGTGGGAGCTTGATGTCTGCTCTCTTCATACGGTCAAGCATCTCTGTTGGTGCATCCGGTGCGTTGTTTGGATTGATCGGCTCCATGCTTTCAGAGCTCATAACAAATTGGTCACTCTATGCAAATAAGGTATGCATTACCAGTATCCTTCTTCTGGCTCCTCTCCGTTATAATGAAATATTTTGCCTTTTCTATTTGTTCAGGTGGCAGCACTGTTAACTCTGATATTTGTAATTGTGGTGAATTTGGGTCTTGGGCTACTTCCCAGAGTTGATAACTTCGCTCACATTGGGGGCCTTACATCCGGCTTCCTCCTAGGATTTGTTTTCTTCATTCGCCCACAATTTGCGTGGCTCAACCTGAGAAGAGGAGGAGAATCATCTGGTCAGCAACCTTCTCCTGTCAAACGCAAGCACAAGGCGTATCAATATGTGTTGTGGCTGGCTGCTGCAGTGTCGCTCGTTGTTGGGTACGTATCTATGACCATCCATCCATCCATCCCCCTGCTCTCCCCCGACCTGAGGAACGACTGATCTGAAACTCTTTGCAGATTTACGGTGGCCATGGTTCTGCTTTTCCGAGGATACAATGCGAATGAGCACTGCTCGTGGTGTCAGTATCTCAGCTGTGTTCCCACAAAACGATGGAAATGCAACTCATCCCCCACATTTTGCACGGTAAGAAAATGACTGCCTCAGCATCTTGTTAAGAAGAGAGAAGCTTAAACAAGCTGCGTTATGGGCATTATTACTGAAGAAATTTGTTTCCCCTGTCATGGCAGGCAATGCAACGAGAGAACACCTTGGAATTGAGATGCCAAGACACTGACATCCACGGGAGCTACCCCATTGCAAATGCCACCATGGATACAATCGACGACCTCTGCAACCAGCTTTGCAGTTAGCAGGACGTTGTTCTAGTTTGGGATTCCTTGTATCACACTGTGTTCGTTATTCTTTGTGTACACGGCGTATTAACAGTGTGACACTATATACACGATCGTCATATGAGAGAGATAGAGAGAGAGAGAGAATGAGAATTTATGCAGTCCCATTTCATGGGTGACTTTTTTCTGATTCATGTTGTAAGTAAACGTGAAAACCTATAGTATTCGATTTATATCATCCAATATTCTACCTTCTTTGTCACGATTTCAACTTGTCCAAACTAGAATCGATTTAGGGCGTGATTGATTGGTGAAATATGCTCAGCCAGGCTCAGCACCCCATGGGCCTGGTTAGACTATCTACTGGCAACCAATCAGCCCCTTAGCTCCAAAGATTCTTGCAACAAGCTACATTTTTAGCTTAAAAAATTCTTAAATCTGAATTTTTGTGACTGGAGATACATATAATGATATAGACTTGAAATCAACGTTAAATAGGAGCACATCTTTGCAAAACAGCGGCAGCTGCATCTTTTTCCTTTTTTTGCGGCGAAATAGCGGTCTATGTCCTCAATGTTTTTTGTCAGCTTTTCTTGCTGACACTCATCAGTGTGTGAGAGGCAGCTTCTGATCTAAACTCTTGTTATTTCCTTTTGTTCTCTCTTCTTTAATAAAAAGGCAGAACACCTGCCATATTTGCTTCAAAAAAAAAAATAAACGGGCTGGGCCTGAAGTAAGCAAAAGCTTAAGCCCATTAAATTGGGACCAGACTCCCAAATAAAATCCTTACCCCTTCCATTCCATCGGACCAGCCCCTCCTGTCTCTTCCTGGCTTGCGGCGCGGGTGCAGCTTTGCCCTAATCCCGCATCTCCGGCGGCGCCGGCTCACCTTCGGTAACACCCCTCCTCCTCCCTGTGTTCTATCTCCTGCGCATCAATCTCTTGTTCGTTGCGGTGGATTTCACACGGTCTAGGAAGAAGAATAAAAAAAGTATGCGCCGTACAACCTCCTGATTTCGAATGCTTCGGAGCACCGCTCTTGATTCGATGGATGTTGGTGCGATTTTGATGCGCCGTACGGCCTCCCGCGCATCGTTATCTTGTTCGTTGCGTTGATTGGAGACGGAAGGTGAGAGCTGACTGCTGAGCTCTTCAAACCAATTCTCTAGAGAACCCTACATTTAGGCCGCATGTAGCGGGGGTAGGTAGATCCCTGCCCGGGGGCGGAAGAACGTTTCGCCCGTGGGCGGGGATGGGGATGGGGATGTGATGCGGGGCAGCTGGGTCTCGCGACCTGGGGCCCTGAGATCTCAGCGGATAGGGGAAGGGAGCTCTCCGTTGGTCGGTCCGCCTGTGTGAATAGCGGATGCTACCAACTGAGGAGGTACTAAGTGAAGTGCATGTGCAGCTACCAAGAGCAATGAGGAGGTACAGCCCCCCTTATCATAGCCCGCCTAGGAGGGGATATGGCGTCAGGGGAAGGAGCCCGCCAAGGAGAGGATACGACGGCGGTGGTGGTGGGCGCGGAGGACGAGGTGATCAGGGTTCTGTAAGCCTGCTTGTTCGCAACATTCCGCTCAGATGCAGGTATAGGAATTGTCCCCTCATTTTCCCCTCCAAATGTTTATCCATTTTTTCCATCTCATTGGCTCTTTGCTTTGCTCACAAATTTGCAGGCCTGAGGACCTTCGAGTCCCTTTTGAAAGGTTTGGTCCTGTCCGGGATGTGTACCTGCCAAGAGACTATTACACTGGGTAAGTGCTGTCGAATCCATTCTCTAGGCTTTATTTGGTCTGCATGACTCCAAACATTCTGCTCAGGTTGTTGAATTTACTGGAAACAATTCAGAGGCTCACGGCTCTTCAAGTGTCATGGGGTCCCAATCTAACGAAGGGCTATTGTTTCTAGCTTAACAAATTCTATTGCATAAATGAACTGAAATACTCTTTTCTTTTTTCTTTTCTTTTTTTGTTGTTGCACTTCTTACGTATCATAGGATGACATAAAGCAAAAAAACTATGTGGACTAAGGTTAGAAATTCCTTGAACTTCACAGAGTGCCCTATAGAGTAGGATATATTCACTATATTATAATGCCTATGGGTGTCTTCTAGTACGAATTACTTTTTTTCAAATTATTCTCAGGATTGTATTTGGTTGAAGTAAATGCATGCCCTGAACTTGTCGAAGAGCTCTTATCCTAACCGTTCATTTGCTTGGTGAGATATAGTATCGTGCAATTGAAGTACTTTTACAAAGACAAGATTTGATTTGTTGAAAAATTAATTTGCCGAAGAGAAGAGGGTCTTACTTTATATTCCTTGAGAAGATATAATGAAGAGAAGTTGGTTTGAAGTACTTTCATGACTTATCAAACATTTGAAGAACTTGAAGCGAATCATTTTATGAAGATGTATACAAGAAATTTGGATACTAAGACGAGCCTGGGCACCTAACTGCTATTTGAGAGGCTTGCTACCGATTGGTGAACATGTTAGTAAGTTGTTAGCTGTGCTTCGTGGTGAATTAAGAGGGTTTGCTGAAATATGAAAATATGGTGGTAACTCATTGGGCACATACTACTTATAGTCAATGTATATCCTTTTCTTTATTGGTCGTGTGATGTGAGCTTTACTTATCCAACCTTTATAATTGTTTAGGGAGCCAAGAGGGTTTGGATTTGTGGAGTTTGTTGATGCTTATGATGCTTCTGAGGCGCAATATCACATGAACCGTCAGATGTTTGCTGGTCGTGAGATAACTGTTGTTCTTGCAGCGGATACACGAAAAAGGCCTGAGGACATGCGTAGGCGAACCAAACCAAGGTATGGTGTTTCCGTTGCTGTTGTGGAAGCTTTTTCTTTGTTTCACTTGAGTTGACTTTGAGTGTCTTCTCTGCAGAGGTTATTCTGATTATGAAGGGCGCCGTTCTTCTCGCCATGGTAATGTGATCTATGTCCAACTATTATCGTTTATCCTATTTTTGAACATGCATGGTTGAATTCTTCTGGGGTCTTATTACGTACCTTATATGACATGCGCTGGCATTTTATTTTATTTTTTTAAAAAAAAAATTACAGCAATGGAAACTCGGGGTTTCATCTCTAGCCTACTCCAACTTGCTTGGGACTAAAGGCTTTGTTGTTGTTGTTGTTGTACAGCAATGGAAAACCCTACTGTTGTATCACCAGCGTATTTCTCCTCGGCACAGAGACCAAGTAGTAACAGCCTTCCCTCACATCTTGCGCCAGTATTTAACTCCATGACCTTTCGATTAGCCGGGCTGCATGCGGGAGTGAATGGGGATTGCATGCGGGAGTGCATGACGCCTAGGCTGTTACGCATGCATGCATGAAACTGAACTGTTTTGCCCTTGATTGCTGCATGAATTTAACAGCCACTCCAAAAACCAATGCTTTACCAGAACGGCACTGATGAATTGTGGAAAAAATATTTTAGCCTTAGGCGCTGCTCAATAGTAGACGTAGGGAGTATTATATAAGACCCCTACTAAGGTAGACCAAATGTTGATGGCTCACCTTGTAGGACGTAAGCCAAGAATTTGATCTCAGCTGTTGATTTTAGTTAGAGGAAATAAACAAAAAAAAGAAAAAGAAAATACAAATCCATTGTAGTCGGCACTCATTCCCTAATTCCCTTTAGTTCCCAAAAATAAAGCACATAATAAAAATAGAAAATACAAATCCATCTTAGTCGACACTCGTTCCCTAATTCCCGTTAGTTCCAAAAAAAAAAAGCACATGACTTTCCAATTAGTTCCTATAGGCCGAGAACTTTCCAAAACAAATACATGCATTAGTTTCCAAAACAAACATATTACTTTCAAAATTGAATACTATAGTAATTAATTATTACAATGTTGAAAGGATGGCCTTCCCCTCTGAAAGATGTTATTATTCTGCTGTTTCCAAATGTGCCGCGCTGCTATTATGAAGAACTCCATGAAGAAAGGGTGTTTTGTCCTGCTTGACTCTTTCCATCATTGAGAAGGAGCCGTTTGCAATGCTCTGGCACTTTGGTTAATGACATAATGCCGCACTTGTATCACAATGTGTTCAAATAAATTAAATAATCAATATTGTGTTTCAATATTCTCAAGTTGCTATCACTATCATTCCTGCAGGGCGGTCTCGTTCTCGTTCATACTCGCGCTCCCACTCACCGCGGCCCCGTGGCCGTGCTAGATCACGGTATGTACTGTATTTCTGAAGCATCCTTCAATTGTTATGCGCAGTGCGGCAATGTTCATAAAAATATTGTCATGCATACGCTGTAGGTCATACTCCCCTGCCCCAAGAAGGCGGGATGAGTACTCTGCTTCCCCAGGGGCAAAGGAAGAGCACCGAAGGTCGCCTAGACAGGGTAAAGAACATGATGGGGATATGAAGCGTAGATCGTATACCCCTGATGATAGAAGTGATCGGCGTGGTGCAGCTAATGGTCATGATGAGTAAGTTGTGTCTACTGGCAGCACTTGTATATTGTGATACTATAGAGCTAATGCTTGTGAACATTTTACAATGCAAGTGGTTTGTTGCTTTAATCTTTATTGAACTTCATGTTACTATACACATACCCATGAAACCACATCTCCACTGTGCTTGTAGAATACTATACATGCTTGGACCCAGGGCAACTGCCTATTGTAGCCTTTATTAATTGTATGCTGTGCTATTTATGAAGGTGTACCATTTGCTCTATACTACATGCTTTCGTTTGGATACACTGCATAGGAAAAATTGCATGACTGTTGGTTGTTTATAGCCTGAGTATAATCTTTGTCGAGTAGTTGCTCATGTCTACGATAGCAAGACGGTTGATACATGGTATTGTTTGGCAGGCGGTCACCAGCGAAGGATGATGAGGAACGTGGGCGACACCGCAGGTCACAATCGGAGTCTCCTCCAGGATCTCGGTCTAGGTCGGCGTCTCCTGCCCACAGCCGCTGATGGTCCCCATTTGATATGTACTGGTAGCTTCTTATGTTTGTTTGCTACAGTATGCTGTAGTAAGAGAGGAGGCAGTTTACTTTGCCTTGTTACTGAGAATGTTATGGAGGGACCTGCCCTGCGTGTTGTTGAGTTGAATTGTACTAGTGACTCGTTGGTATGGTGTCTATTTTATGACGCGTGCATTTGGAACCTAGCACTCGTAGTTTATCTATGCATGCATCTGGGCTTTAAATATGTTTCCGCGTCTCCCGATACAAATATGCAAGCAAGAACATTTTGTGAAGAAGACGCGGTGGTAGCGGCTTCGGGATCCTTGGCAGTCCGCTGCTGCCGTGGGCCACGCACGACCCGCGTTTCAGCCCCGATCGTGTGGGCAGTTGACTGCCGATGCACCGAATCGGTGTAATAAGCAAGAAGCGGCCAAACTTGTCCATTTCTTTTAGAAATCTCGTGTGCGAAAACCAAACCCTAAAAGATTAGCCTTTTGCCCATCTTTTCTGAAAGCCTTCCAGCCAAGAACCAGTTATTCTTTTCTTACAGAAGACTATCAGTATTAAAAGGAAACCAATGAAGAAGAATAAAAAAAAAAGAACGAAAACGCAAAACGGGCAGGAAAACAAGGAAACCCCACTTAGGGCATGTTTGAATACCATGGGATTTTGAGAATCCGGATTAAAAAATCTCGATAAAAAAATCTCATAGGTATTTAAACAGACGAGATTTTAAAAGATTATAAAATTCTATATAATCATATAGATTTAAATATTATTTAAAATTCTATACCACAACGCATAGCAATATATTTAAAATAATAAAATATTGTAATCTAAATAGTTGGGGTTTTGAATTTATAAAATTCAAATTTTAAAATTCAAGAATCCTGATAAAATCTCTAACTCCAAACAGGTGAGATTTGGAAAAATCTAGATTCTAGAATACAAGAATCTAGAATCCGAATTGTGGGCCTTTATTTGTTTTAGCCCTCTCAGCTAGATAAATCAGAAGCTGAAATAAAAAAAATTGTTTTTGAAAAACTAAAAAGTAAACTTCTGATAAAATAAACTAAAAAACTAAAAAGCATATTATAAACTGCTTTTCTACCTTTTTAGTGTAATGATAAGCTAAAAATATATTAAAAAACCAACATTCAAATTTTATAAGTCAGTTTTTTCAACTAACCACTAGACAATTTTTTTAAAAAACACAAAAGTTCAACTAACCACTAGATAATTTTTTTAAAAACACAAAAATAAAAATACAAACAAACAGACCCTCAGCAAAACGATGGTTGGTTTGTTGATGGGGGGTGAGCACGTTTCCCAGTCTTTGCGGGCAGACCAAGCCCAAAGCCGAGCCGACGGCGCCGCCATTAAAAAAACAAGAGAGGAGGGTTCAAAAGAAGAGCAGCACAACGGTTTGCTTCCTCCCCCAATCCCTCGCTCCTCACAAATCGAATCCACAACAACCTCCTCCTCCTCCTCCTCCTCCTCCTCGTTCCCCCCCATGGCGCCGTCCATGGGGATGCTCCCATTCCTTTTCCTGCTGCTCGCCGCCGCCAACAACCGCGCCTCGGCCATCGGCGTCAACTACGGCGCCAACGCCGACAACCTCCCCACGCCCGACTCCGTCGCCTCCTTCATCGCCACCAAGACCACCATCGACCGCGTCAAGCTCTTCGACGCCAACCCCGCCTTCCTCGCAGCCTTCGCCGCCAACGCCCCCTCCGTCTCCCTCGCAGTCTCCCTCCCCAACTCCGTCCTGCCCGCCCTCGCGGACAAGGACACCGGACTCGACGCCGCGCGAGGATGGGTCCGAGACAACCTCTCACCGCACGTTCCCGCCGCCAACGTCACGCTCCTCCTCGCCGGCAACGAGATCCTCGGCCCCGTCATCGACCCCAACCTCATGGTCGCGCTGCTCCCCGCCATGCGCCGCCTCGACCAGGCGCTCAAGCTCGAGGGCCTGTCCCAGGTCCGCGTCACCACGCCGCACTACCTCGGCATCCTCGCGCCCTCCGACGGCATCCCGTCCCACGCCACCTTCCGCCCGGAGCTCGCAACCAAGGTGCTCGCCCCCATGCTCAAGTTCCACAACGACACGGGCTCGCCCCTCATGGTGAACGCCTACCCCTACTTCAGCTACAACGCCAAGACGCTCGACTACGCCATCTTCCGCCCCAACCGCGGCATCTACGACGCCGGCACCAGGCTGAACTACACCAGCATGTTCGACGCCCAGATGGACGCCATCTACACCGCCATGAAGAAGCTCGGGTTCGGCGGCGTCCAGATCGCCGTGGGGGAGGCCGGGTGGCCCACCAAGGGCGAGCCCGGGCAGGTCGGCGTCGGCGTCCAGGAGGCCAAGGACTTCAATGCCGGAATGATCCGGGTCTGCAGCGGCAAGGGAACGCCGCTCATGCCGGGCAAGACCTTCGAGACCTACATCTTCTCCCTCTTCGACGAGGACCAGAAGCCGGGCCCAATCGCTGAGAGGAACTTTGGCATCTTCAACACCGACTTCACACCCAAATATGATCTCGGACTCCTCCGCCAAGGAACGTCTGCTCCGGTATGTCTCATTTGATTCCCCTCCATTATTTCTTTTTTCCTTGCTTGAATAAAGAAGGAAACTCCATTTTCGTTGATTCATTGCACGCGAATTAAAACATAGTAGTACTAGTGCCACAGTACAACAGAATTACTCTTACTATTAGTTGCGAAAAACACACAAAAAAAAAAACTTAACGCGGTGCCAAGCCTGTGCGCCTCTGAAAAAAAAGAAGAGAGCAGGTGGCAGTACGCGGTTTCAGATAGTCAGATATGCCGCGGAGGGGAGCGAAGGTCATAGGCTCGCGTCACAGCGTCAAAGACTGCATTTCTTTTTGGTACACGTACATGACCACATCACACGGGTGAAAGCGCACTTCAACACGGAGATAGTACAGCAGATTATTGAGCTTGGCCTTTGCTTACTTTGCCATATGTGAGGGGATCATTGCCACATCTGTGAGTGGATCATTGATACGTTCTTGCTCGTGCCAGCCAACGACTCGTGTAAGCTCAGATACTCGTCCTTGATTTTTAAATTCAACTTTGACCATTTATTTTATTTAAAAAATTTGTTCGAATATATAAAATTTTAAGTTGTGATTCAAATAACTCTAATGATAAATCAAATGATATAAAAATATATAAAATTTATCAATTTTTTTTGAATAAGACAAATGATTAAAGTTGAATTTAAAAGTCAACGGCCGCATCAGGAGTAGGTTTGTATTCGGACATCTGATTGGAGATGGCCCTTCATTCCAGGCAGAAAAAGAAAAATTCTCTTCCCTTGCGCGTAACATATCGTTAGGTTGGTTCACACTGCGTTCGTCTGGAAAGAGATGCTTTCGTCTCAAGTTTTGCTCTCTCATCTCCCCCATGTTCTAGTCGTCCAAAGAACAATTAGACCGTTGCCTCAGCTGGTAGCTTTTCTCGATGGACCCATTCGGGTCACAGCATCCCACCCCATGTGCTGACGCCTTGGACGCGTCTAGATTTTTCAAACGTATTGCCTGCTCGTACCTTGGTTAGATCCGTGTGCCCCCGGTATTTTAGTACCAAGGTGCGATGGGATGTACAAACTTCTGCTGCAAATCTACTTGTTAGCTGGCACCGGATTATTATCAGTTTTTTACATGGTAGTACTTGCCATCGACCACTGAGATTGACTATATAGTGCCTCAAACCTACTTTTTTAGACCCTACGTCCACAAATTTCTTTCTTCTAGAGGGAACCAAACCAATTCCACCTTGGATATAGGTATAGCCTGTGGATGGACATCGGAGCCTCATTCTGGCTAGTGACTTGGCTTGTAGGAAATGTTGGCATCTATGGTCTATTTTGCATTTAATTCGTCAAAGAACAAGTTATGCTTTGTTGCCTTCGGAAGCAGCTACCTTGAAGCAAAGAAGATAAGAATCTGAATGTCTTTAGCCTGAAACTTAGTACATGGTTTACTGTGATGCCTGCTGGGTACTGCCAGCATCAAGTCAGGAATCATTATAGATTGAGATTTAAAACTTTAGGTCTTAAATCATCCTATATTCCTATGCTTGCATTGTTCTGTGTCTGCTGAATTTGTAATATAACCCACTCTTCTGCTCAAGTGTGCGGCTCACATGGAGTCGCTTCTCTAATTGTATAGTTAAATAAATAAGGTACCCATTAGCTTGTTGTTTTTCGGTGGTGCCATTGTAAAGTGCCATGTGTAGGGGAGGGGAGGGGAGGGCTATCTGCATGGTTTAGCGTTGTAGTGGCCTAGTGGGGACTACAGTAGCAACTTGAGAATCTTACTTAGGCTTAAAATCACATTGGGATGGCCACCTTTTGGGCGGTGCCAGTTCAGAACCCATGTGTTTGTTATCAAGGGTACGTTTGGTTTCAACCTATTGCTGCTGCACCAAATGTTGGCTAGCCTGCGTGTTGGCGAAGAAATTTGCCGCCCACATCTCGCCCACGCGCGGGTAGGAAAATGAATTGAGCAGCAGCTTTAGAGCATTGGCACGCCAATTAATAGCATCAAACCAAGCAGCGTCCAAATTCACGTGGGCGTGTCCAAATTTTGGCGGCGTACGTTGGCAACAATCCAAACTGACCCCAAATGCATAAAGTTAAAATATGGAGTAGTAGATTTCTGCAGTCATCGTGCCAGAAAAGTTATTTGCTGGAGAAAAACGTGATGTCTGTATTTCTGCACATTCTTTCTTTGTTTATTCCTTGTGACAAATTAAATCTTTCACTAATGCTCAGTGCCTAACATGGTTTCTGCCTCATGCTCTTGTTAAAAACACTGCAGTCTGGAGCTCCAAACCAATCGCCAAATCCATCTCCGAGGCCAAGCCCCAACCCATCACCAAACCCTTCGCCCTCTGGTGAGGGGAAGTGGTGTGTGGTCAAGACTGGTGCAAGTGCGACTGACCTGCAGAACAATATCAACTATGCTTGCCAGTATGTGGATTGTAAGCCAATCCAGAGTGGTGGGGCATGCTTCGATCCGAACAACGTGCAATCCCATGCTGCATACGTGATGAATGCCTATTACCAGGCCAATGGGCGCCACGACTACGACTGCGACTTCAAGGGCACTGGCATGGTCACCTCCAGCGATCCCAGTAAGTTCATGGACTTTTTGGGTTTTGATTCTGCTTGATGATTTCTGCCTTGCAGCTACTGATCATATGGTATTGCTGTTTGGTGCAGGTTTCGGGAGCTGCAAATACGTCTCCTGACGGGGCGCAGCAAGTCCAGGCAGTGCGAGGGCAGGGGCACCAGCCTCGAGTCCACATCCTCCAGGCTTTAGCCACGGCAGTGCTGGGAGGATGATACTGCTGGGCTTGCGCCACATTCTACTATACTCTTGTCTGACAACAGTTATGCTTCTTGCTATCTTTAGTTAGCAGAAGAGCCAGTCTATTATCATTTCTATCCCTTCACAGGAAGGATGTGTCCCGGTTGTAGCTTGTGTATTCGTGGTTTGGTTTCGTTGTGCGTGTTACAAAATTCCTTTCTCCTGTGTAGTCGTGAAGGAGCAAATGGTGCGTAACTTGTTCATTCAATTATATGTAAAAACTCGAATTACAGGGACAGATTGAAACGAGGCCTCCTTGTTTCGATGGTGTTGAGCTAATACTGAACCACATATTTTTATTTTCTTCCTATGCATCTGGTTCTATGTCTTGTCTGTTTTCATGATTTAAGGTTTGTTGGTAATTGTAGACTCACACCCACCTACTACACCTTTTATTTTTGGTGCATTTTATGTACTATATAAGTCTTGTAGCAACCAACTTGAGAAGATAACTACCGTTGAGGCCTTGGGCCTTTCTCTAACAGACTCCCATCTACTATTTGGGCTTGTTGATGTGGGCCTTAGGGAGAAACAGAAGTGGGCCTCAAATTCGTGATTAATTCATGGTCAGCTAGTCCACCAAATTCTTGTTGCTTTCCTGACCACTTGTCTCTAGGAGTAGAAAGGTGAAACTCACATCATTGTGTCTTTGACATGGAGATGGCCTTTGCCTTTTGGTGTGTTACCGGTCTTCTCTTCAGTCATTACAACGAAACAATTAGAGCATAATCATAAATATGATGTCATCAGCTACTTCTATCCATTTATCCACTTTTGTAAATCACAGGCAGGACATGACAGTTCCTTACTTGTCGAGCCTGATTTTCTTTTCTTGCCCGGTTTTTAAAACCACTTGCTTAGTTTCTAAGAGACCAAACCTATTTTTAAATAAATAAAAATTAAAGAAGAACTCAAAGAGCTGGAAGAAAGTATTATTATAACTAAATAAAGTTTATAAAAGCGGCAGTCCGCCAATAGATCAAAATTGATACAATCAGCATCCTTTCCCTGATGGCTTTTACTCCGAAAGAAGAAAAGATTCACACGCGTTGGACTTGGGAGTAGCCTGGAAAAAGCTTTCAGAAAAGAGAGAGAGAGAGAGAGAGAGAGAGAGAGAGAGAGATTTGGAATCACCTAAAGTGCCCTGACGGTATGGTTCCTTTCTTCATAATGTTCTTCCTGCTCCCTCCGCTCCTTGTTACAAATGTTGAATCAATAAAGGTGTGCCGCCATGAGATAGCTACTCCGTAGAACAAAAAGTGAGTGACTCTGGAAGAGTCTGGCAAAATTTGAAAGGAATTTCTACACTGTGTCCGTGGGAACTAAAAAAAGGGTGATGACTTGTTGAATTACGCCAAACTACAGAAATCGTATGGAAGGAATCAAAAAATTCGGCAGGAAGGCCGTCGTTCATCGGAGAGCGGAGGAAAGTTGCATTTTTATGACCCCTTTCAATTGCAGGACAGACAAGTCTGTACGGGGCTTTCATTCAACATAATCCATAATAATATGAATTACAGTCAAATCAAAGAAAAGGAACAATCAGAAACCTCCAATGCAGCACAGCACTAGGCTAGAAACACTACAAAAAATGAAGAAAATCATGATCCATGATTATTGACTCTCACAGGTCAGAAACAAGCATATTGATCTGAAAATTTCGTTTCCTCGTCATGTTGTTGTTTATATACACGCAGTCATCCAATTTGGCATGATCAGAAGACCATTGAACTGCCAATTTGTTACTCCTACTACAACACAAGCTACACAAGGAGAACACTGCGTAGTACAGTACTATCAAACAAGTTAATGGAAAGCGTCCCGCTCAGTGATGGCCACCGCTGTCGGGCGGCGACGACAGCGGGATAACACGGTTGTTCTTCCCGACCACGATCGTGATGTACCCGCCGTCGTCCTCGCCGGCCACCGACGACGGCGTCTGAGGCGGCGGCGACCTCCGCGTCCGCATGGCTTCCTCGGCCAGCGCCCGGCGGTACAGCTTCTCCTCCGCGTCCCTGAGGAACTGGAACTTGGGCGGCGGCGACACTGCCGGGGCAGGGCTCGAGGTCGCTACCGGGGACTCGAACAGCGGGTTGTAGGAGTTGTCCGTCGCCGCGACGGACGGCGGTACGGGCGAGGACGCCGGCGTGAGGAACGGCGTCCCGGGGCAATGCAGCAGCTCGCCGAGGCTCCGGCTCCTGCCGCACCTGCTCCGTCCGTCCTCGGAGTCCAGGTCCTCCTTGGTCTCCTCCTTGATGGTGAACAGCAGCCTCGGCGGGCCGACCAGGCTGCTGAGCCGCATCAGCTGCGCCTCCACCGTTTCGTCGTCGTCGTTCTCGTCCTCGTCGACGGTCACGGCCACGGCCGTGCCGGTGGCGTGCGGCTCCTGGACCGTGTAGGTGGACGCGAGCGCGGGCGGCTTCTTGAAGCAGAAGAGCTGGAGCAGCTCGCGGGAGGAGGACGGGGACGAGGCCGCGTCGGAAATGGCCGCGGCGCGGCGCCGCAGCCTACGCTTGTGAACGAAGATGTAGTAAAGCTCGGCGGTGAGCGCGAGGAGGAGCAGCGCGGACACCACCGCGACGCCAACGCCTAGCCTGCTCAAAGCTCTCATCTTTTTTATGTTCCCCCTCTTATTAGCTGCAAACTAATTACTCCTATCTGGGATCCACCATTAGAGGCTGGAAACACAGAAGAAAGAGCTGACAAGAGAGCTGAGCGACCAGCAGAACTGGAAACTCTGCCTGAAAAACTCAGAGATTCCCAGAGAGCATGAATCTAGTAGAGAGCTCAGCTCAGGATCTAGCCACCTGGGGTACAGTATAGATGGCTGTCACTCTGATATGAACCAGAACAGTTGGTAACAGTCAGGAAACTGCGAGAGCAACAAGCACACTGGAACAGATAAACCTGCCAAGAGCAGCTGCAACAGTGGACGCAATCAAACGGGAGGGCAGAAGCAGAGCAGGGAAGGAGAAGAGGAAGAAGGAAGAGTTGACTGAGCCCAGGGTTGGGGACCTTGGGGTTGGGGGAGGAAGAAGAGGACCAACAACAAGGCGGGGGGCGGCAGGAGAGAGGGAGGGACAGAGTGCACCGATACAGATGCAGCAGCTGCTAGTAATACTGAATTTTATGGTGATAATGCAAATGGAGTGGCTCCGTGTCGAAGGTGGAGAGAGGAGAGGACAGGGGGGCGGCCTCGCATCACATGGGGTGGTGGGGGAGACTGGAGAAGAGAGTGTGCTTTAAGGGGGACCATACCAGACCAGAGAGTATTATACTTGTAGTACAAAAACAAACGAAATTTGGAGACTGATGAAGGTGGATTTGGAGCAAGTCATGGATTGGATTGCGGATGCACCTTTATGTTTGAATTGTTTGATCGTTGGAAGGTGCACTCCCACTGGTCAGTCGCCTCTCTCTGACCAACAAGATTCTCACCGTTGCAGCCATTCTCATCAAATAGAGAAGGAGGGAGGGTGAGGAGTGCTAATAAGAGGCTCCAGTACTAGCTTTATGAAAGACAGAAAGAGCTTTAATAATAATCACCTCGAGACAAGGGTCGGACCGTCCACTATGAGCTTTAACAGCCCATGCTATGCTAGATATAATCCATTGCACTAACATGAATACTGTTACTGTACTGGAATAGTAGTACTAACCAATAATCGCACAAAGTGATTAGAATCCTTAATACAGTGTTGCACAAGATACTCCCATTCCCATCTGAGGATCGAAGCACGGCAACTGGGTGAGAGAGAGAACGGACATCGACCCTTGTCTGTTCCCTGCCCGAGTCTATAATACTAGGACTCCAGCTATAGCTAGCTTCACGTGAGCGAAATGTGGCGGGTGCAGAAGTGCAGAGCCAGACAATGCTTCAGTGTGCTCATTCATTCTTCAGCAGCTTGGATTCTTCCTCGCCAACAACTGTATATAACTGCAGACGTAGTAGCACTATGTACACAGCCAGGCATACAGACAAAGACCGTACATACATGTTTGTGGTGGTCCACCAATACATGTATGTCTCTGTGTCAATCAATCTAGGACTGCAACTGCCTTGAGAGCAAAAGGTGTCTCTAGCTAGTTTTTTTTTTTT
>BCLF01000096.1:123048-135367 GCA_001602275.1 Zoysia japonica
TTTTTTTTTTTTTTTTTGAAAGAACCTCTCTAGCTAGTACTCCTAACTTAAATTTGCGGCAAGTATGACGGTTGAAATCTGCACGAAGGAATCACTCCCTCCTCCATATGTGAATGGGTGCAAAGATCACACACAAATTCGAAAAGCTAGCTTTAACACAGGCTCATCATTGAGACAATGAACATTCATACTTAGTGCATAATACTTAGTGCGCATGCCCATCACTGTTTTTTTTTTTTTTCTTTCTTCCCCCCCCTTCTTTTTCTCCCCTCCAACACCAACTCCAGCAACAACACTGTTATCCACATCATACATAGCAGGACAAGTGGACATGAAAATTCATTCATTAAAGCATACTGGAGCAGTTAGTGAACGGTAGTAGGAAGGATTCTAGTCTCAGTTGAACCTTACTCCTTGATGAAAGAGATGCGAATTGGATTCAGACTTGACAGGGAGGTGCTGTTTGTTAATAGGGATATGGGGGTTGGATTTGGAATTGGGAATTGGAAGAACTCTTATTTTTTTAATCTTTTTAAATCTCAATCATTCATCTATTTTTCAATTTCAAACACGTATATTCTCTCTGTTTTTTTAATTAATGTCGTTGTTGATTTTTATATTCAACTTTGATCATTCGTCTTATTCAAAAAATTTGCTTAAATATGTAAAGTTTTAAGTTATAATTCAAATAACTCTAATTATAAATTAAATTATAACAAATTATATAAAATTTTTAAATAAAATAAATAATCAAAATTAAATGTAAAAATTATCGATGACAATGATATCAATTAAAAAACGAATGGAATAACATTTTTCGCCAAACGGCCACCGGAGTGTAAATGGGGGAGGTCGCATCAAACGCACCAACAACACAAGATGAATGGAGTGGGCCGGGCCGTGTCTCCCCGGTCCCCATCCACATTGGTTGGGCTGGCAGCCAGATTAGTTGGATTGATGTTTGGAGCATGGACCGAGGGAGAGAGAGAGAGAGGGGGGTTGACCGACCGGAAGAACGCGTCGCGGACAAAACAAGGGGAAAACCGCGTTGGAGTTGGTTTCTTCCGGTTGCTTGGCCACGAATCAATTCTTCATTCATTCGTCAGTTCAAGGCCTCCGCCTCCGCCCCCAAATCCAAATCAAAGCAAACACCGTCTCTCTTTTCTGATCATCCGACAACCCACCAATTCAGAACCGAGCGAGGGAATCAACCACCATGAGCTTCATCTTCGGCAAGAAGAAGACCCCAGCAGGTACTGCTCCTCTCTTCCCAATCCCTGCCCTTTTATCCTGGAGAGTCGCGGATGGATGGATTCACCTTTGCGTTGTTTGCTCTTTACGCGGCCGTTGTCCTCGATGCCTCTCTCTGCGCTCTCTCTCTCTCTCTTTCCGTGTTGATCTTGATATTGATGGATTGACCGACCAGGCGACGATCCAAATCTCTGGATCTTCTTCTTCTTCTTCTTCCCCTTGATTGCAGAGCTGCTGCGGGAGAACAAGCGGATGCTGGACAAGTCCATCAGGGAGATCGAGAGGGAGAGGCAGGGGCTGCAGACTCAGGAGAAGAAACTCATTGCTGAGATCAAGAAGGTGGCCAAGCAGGGCCAGATGGTGCGTCTGATCCCACCTTCTCTATGTTTCAGTTGTAATGAGCCAAATGCCTTTTTTTTATTATTTTTTGAACCTGTCAATGTTACTGCATCATTGTGCATCTGTCGACTTCGGTATTTTTCCAAGTTGCCATTTAAGTGTTCTAGGCAAAAGGATCTAAGATAAAACTACCGTCTTGCATTTCGTAGCTTTTAAGTATATTTAGGGCTCCTTTGAAATGAAGGATTTTCACAGAATCAGCGTAGGAATTTCACATGAATCAATTCAATTTCACAAGAAAAATACAGGAAACAGAAATTTTTCCTCCATTCCAAAGGAGGCCTTATGCTAGAAAACATATTCTGTGAATAAAAATATGTTTACTTGTTCCATGGTTGCACTTGTAATGGTCTGCACATTCAGAGCACTAGAATATGATTTCCCGACATTATAGAGCCGATTTGTTCTATGTAAGAATGAGTTAAGTCACCTTTAAGAATGTAAAGTATGTTCGTTGCTGTTTAGTATTTTTTTTCAGATGGACGAATGCTCATTTTTTATATGCTGAACCTGATTTTTGCATAACCACCACATATATTATATTTTTAAAATGCGCTGTGCGCTGTTCGCAGGGAGCTGTTAAAATCATGGCAAAGGACCTTATCCGTACAAGACACCAGATCACAAAATTTTATGCCCTCAAGTCCCAGCTACAAGGTGTATCCCTTCGGATTCAGGTAACTACGAAATTTAAAAGCATGCTATATCAGTTTGAATGCATTTATTTTGGCAACTCTGATGTTCTTGCTATGGAAGTTCATGAGCCCCCCTTTAAAATCTCGTTGTACCTAAATTTCAGACACTGAAATCAACACAAGCGATGGGTGAAGCCATGAAAGGTGTCACAAAAGCCATGTCACAAATGAACAGGCAGATGAATCTTCCAGCGCTGCAGAAGATTATGCGGGAATTTGAGATGCAAAACGAGAAGATGGAGATGGTTAGCGAAGTGATGGGCGACGCCATTGATGATGCATTGGAGGGTGATGAAGAGGAGGAAGAAACAGAAGAGCTAGTGAACCAAGTCCTTGACGAAATTGGCATCGACATCAATTCAGAGGTACAACACTGTCGCAGTATCATGTTGTTCTTGGCGCAGAAAATTGGCTTATAATAGCTAGGAAAACTGATTCTCTGCTCTGAATCCAGCTTGTCAAGGCTCCTGCAACTGCAGTTTCTAAGCCGGTCGCGGCAGGAAAGGTTCCTGCCCAAGCTGAAGCTGCAGGTGGGGTGGATGGTGGCATAGATGATGACTTGCAGGCTCGGCTTGATAACCTGAGGAAGATGTGATTGCAATATTTTTGGCGTTCACCATTGTATATATAGCATATATACCCTGTATTGGGTACCACGCTGGCTTTGTGTTTTCTCCCTAATCCCATCGGTCGCGTTGCCCGTTTTATCACAATTCTGAACCTGTTGTGAGTATGACCCGACTGTATTGCTGACAGGTGCTGTTTGTGCCTTCTTTGGGGCACAACTGATTCATGATAAATCAATTTTATAGACCGCAAATATATAATAAAAGGGCAACCTAATCTAACTAATTTGAATTCGCACCAAGAATGGACAAAACACCAGAGTTTCGTGCGCTTTCTTTGCTCTGTTCTCCACTACCGCTTCCCCTGAACTCTCTTTCGTATGCTTCGCTCTGTTCTTCAATCTGTGCTATCTACTCTGAACCTTGGACTGCTCTTGTGACCAACACCATGGAAGCCAGGGGTTGCTACGTTCGCACGAGAATCTCCTCGAGGGAGACGGAGATGCTGCGGTGCAGCTCGCCGGGGCTGGGCGTGGGCGTGGTCTCGGCGCGGCACATCGGGCAGCTGGTGCTTCCCCGTAGCCACGTGTCGATGCACTCGGCGTGGAAGTAGTGCATGCACTCTGGGAGCACACGCACCGGCTCGCCGTCGGCGAAGTCGGCCAGGCATACCGGGCACGTCGTCTCGCTCCATGAATCCTCCTTCCGGTACGGGCACACCACCGCCGGCGGCGCTGCTCCCTTTACAAGGTGCACCCGCGACGACGAGCTCATGTCCACGCTGTAGCTCGCCTCCTCCTCCTGCTGCTGGTGCTGGTGCTGTCCCTGCTGCTGCTGGTGGTGGTGCTGACGCCGGCGCCTCCGGCCGTTGCAGCAGGCGACGAGGATGCAGTTGTGGAGCAGCAGCACCAACGCGAAGCACATGACGCACAGCAGGCCGACGAACACCGGCGTCTGGTACGTCGACGACGAGCCCATCTCTCGTCCACCGCACCACACGAGATCGCCTAGCTAGCTCCGATTGATTGTTCTACTGGCTCGTGGTGAAGCGGGTAGGTGAAGCATGATCACGGCGTGTGCGCGACGAGCGAGAGTGATTTTAGGATGGACAAGGCCAGAAGCAGCGATGGTTACGAGGGTGAGAGATGCTGCCATTGATGGCTACGTCCACGGCTGATTCCAGATTTCATTGCTCCTTTGTGCTTGGAACCAACAGCACCGTCTTTGTCCTCTAATAAGCAGGTTGACATGAGAGACCCGATCAAACTCAAGCTTAATATATATCGACACATACTCCACCGAATTCACTATCATCTCTTCTTCTTTTTTTGTGTAAAATTTGAGCGTAAATCTTTTGGAAAAGGAAAAGTGAACTCAAAATGCCTGGCACAATTAACTACTACTAGTTAATTATCGCGATTAATAGGAGCGCACAACGAACTTAATTAGTTTCCGGTGCGTAAAAGCATATATCACGATCTTTGTCGCTTCTTATTCAACTGATGATGATCAAGCACGTCCACGCCAGCCAGGGCATTGTGGCTAGTGATGGTGATTCACCACGCTGTCCTGTATCGGACAGAAGACGACCTTGAGTTCGCCGGGCGCGACGCAGTCCTGCGGCGTCATCTCCATGTCCGTCGAGTTGGTCCTAGTGTCCGGGCACATCTGCTTGAACATCGCCGCCGCCGTCGCCCCGGCCCCGCACCCGCCGCCGGGCGCCCTGGCGTTGCCGGGGCACACCGAGCCGAGGTCCACGGCGCAGCCCAGGGACGGGCACTGCCGGCCCTCCTCGAACCCGTGCGGCGTGATCACCACTGCCACGTTGAACCCGTCCACCAGGCTCACGCTGTACTCCGCGAGCCCGCCCGGCCCTCCGACGCTCACCTGCGCCACGGTCACCGGCGGCGAGTCGCCCGTCGCGCACCGGACGCCCGAGGAGCCGTCGTCGGTGCAGCCCGTGCGCGCCGTGACGCGGCCGGACCACGCGCCGGGCGGGAACGAGAGCGTGGCAAGACCCACGCCGTCGCCGTCGAGGCGGCCCACCGGCTCGTCGTCATCGTCCACGGAGATGGCTGGGAGGCCGGCGTTGGCGGTGATGAGCGGCCAGACCGGGAACGAGCAGAGGTTGTGCAGTGTGAGGTTTGCCGTGGACGGCGGCGACGCTGGCTCATCTGCTGCCCCCGCGACGGTGGCAAGCATGGTGATCGCCAAGACAATAGCTCGCTGCAGTGATATGGAGGACATGGCGATGGTTGGTGGAGGTCAAAGTGTTATTCTAATCTGATGGCGATGTGATTCGTGAGAAGTGAGAACTGATGGTGAGAACATAGAAGGAGGAGTTGAAACGAAAGGAAAACGGTGGTTAAGTAGCGGCAAACGCATGCATGCGAAGAGTCAGGCACGTATGGCGCCGCCAACTTTCCTTCAGTTGGCAGCCATGGATGGATCGCCTCCACGGGTGTTGCTTGGAGGCCCTGGACTAGGTGTACAGAAGAGGCTTTGGAAATCATTGTCGCTGACACTTGGGCCCACAATGTCAGTCAGTCGCCCAGCAAGCCGACTGATCAAACTTTTGTGAACCTGACCGGGCTAGAGGCAAAATTACGCAAGACTTATACTTTATTAGCTAATGGAACACGGGAACTTCAAGTCTATATAATCTACACTGCATAATGATGCCATCGTTTTTCCATCTGAAAAGTTGCAAAGGCATATCACCATAATAAACCAAACGAGTCAAATTGATTTGACAGGTTTGTAAAGATTACATCCTGTTTTTTTCATTAGTATCCACCGACGCTCTCGTCCTCACTCACAGCTCTCCAAAATTGCGCATCAAAATGATATGGAGCTGCTTACAGCAGACAGACATTACAAACGCTATGGTCCATTTCTCTTCATAGACACAATTGCTTCCTCTCCCAACGGCCAGCTGCTGATCAAGTGCTGGGACAGCTTTTCTCTCACCTTGAGACCCTTCTCATCTTCCAAACGACACAGCTGCTGCATGTATTTCACATCATGTTCACTTGATGAAGTGCATGGCTCGTCCATCGCTTCCTCCTGGAGATCTATGACTATGTTGTGAAGCAAGCAGCACACATGGATTATCCGGGGCAGCTTATGCTTGTCCGGGCGCCACATCTCCCCTTGCAAGAACCTCCATGTGTCCTTGAACTTTGCCAGCGTCCTTGGAGCGACCATTCTCGCTGCAGAGTGTCTCCTGTTGAACTCAGCGTCAGACTCTCTGAGGTTCTTCTCTTGGTAAGGTGTGAGGAGCCATGGAAGAAGGGGGTACCCTGCATCGCCAATTAAGTACTCCCCGATTTCCGATCCATCTGATAACTTCAGAGTGCTGCCATTCAACCTTTCTCCTTTCTCGCACAGCTTGAAAAGACCAGAGCTGTGCAAAATGCTTGACTCTTTCATGCTGCCTGGCCATCCAGTCACTATGTCGATGAACTTCATATCCAGATCCACAACAGCTTGCAAGACCATGCTGTAATTCTTCTCGTGGTCAAGCCAGACCTTGCAGTTCGGTTCAGCGGTAGAAAGGCACATTGTAATATGTGTTGTATCTACAACGCCACAGCAGTTCGGCAAACCATGGATCTCCTCAAATTTGGATTTGATCTTTTCCATTTCACCAGAGGTAGGCCAGCGCAAGTGGTGACTTCCTCGCTCCTCCATAGCTTCAATGAACCTCCATGTTAATAGTGAGACAGTCGAGTGATTCACACCAACAGATGATCCCACAGTCACCAGCGACCCACCAGAGTTCAACCTTAGCAGAGCAACAGCCACTCGATCTTCTAAAGACATCATCATCCCATCAAGAAAGTTGTAGCTGTTGGACTTCACCATCATTTCATCTTTCACAAGGCTGCAGACATAGTTGAAAGTCTTTCTTGGCATTTTGAAGATAGTCTCAAATCTGTGTGCGTCTTCTATAGAAGATAATGTCCCTAAGGAGGAAATACATAAAAAAGGTTACATAATCAATAACTTGCAATGCAATATCTCACTATGAGAGTATTAAGGAAGCTTCATCAATCGCAGACGAATCACATTAAAACACTTTAGTAAGCTTTGTTCTAACAGAGTGTGTATCGGATGTCGGGTCATAAAAAAAAATTGAAGCTACACAGTTTTAATCCGTTCAACAGTAAGGGAACCAGAGGTTATGATCAACTATGGTAGAACCACCAAAATCAGATAGGCAAAACATAATTTTTACAACTGGTAATTGCTGAATAATTTCAACTTCCAACTACTCTAGCAAAGAAGGCAATCTTACAAACCAAAAGAGGATTTATAGAAACAATTAAATTGTTTTTTTTTTAAAAATACCAAACTTTTGGGTGAACAAAGTCACAGCCTAATTTAGACGAGAAAGCTTAGTCTTCAAAAAAATAGTCAGAAAGAAGATTAGGGGTTAAACATGTTGATACTGGAGGTCAGCACCTTTCTCAATGGTAGAATAAATAGGTACATTACCCTTCTTAACAGTGCCCTTCATTATATATTTCTCCTCGAGAAGTACAACAGCTAGTGAGGATTTGAATGCATCCCGTTTCAAAAAAGGATTTGAATGCAACAATACAAGTGCCCACCATACAGCTCAAAATAGGAAACCAGTGCAGGAAGAGCTACAGACCAATTCGGTAACTAATAATAGTGGTCGATGCTAGGTGCTGCTACATGACTGCACAAAATAACCAGCATCAAATGCTTAAAGCTAGATTATAGTTACCATAAAGCTATATGAGCTGATCAACAGCTTTTCTGGAAGTAAGAGGGCTTTAGTTTACAATACACCAAAATTTTGCCCAATTTTTAGTGAACAGAAAGAGACTTACTTCAAAGAACATTGCAAAATTTTAGCGAATATTGACATGCCATCTGTGACAGAATATGGCTCCAACACAAATGTTCAAATTGGAATTGCAATAGGACTCACAATCAAGAAGCCCTGACCAAGTCCCTAGCATCAGTAGTCAAACCAAATACGAAAGTCCTGGTTACATGGTGTCTGAAGCCTGCATTTGACCTCATGTTGTATCCAATCCGTCACAGTAGGTATAAGAAGAAAAAAAAATTATCCTGCTGCAGAGTAGTCACCAATCGAGAGAGAGAAAGAGAGAGAGAGATTGCAGAGTTTTTTGTAAACTACTCCAGTTGTAATTCACCGCAATTTCAGCATAGGAAACCTTCCCTCTTATGTAGAAGCAATTGGCACCAAGAATCAATCAAATCATACTGCCTAAAAAGGTTGTACCACGACACTACAATCAGTAGTAGTACCAACACGAGACGCACTAGGCAATGAGAGAACAACAGCCCGATGGCATTGCTTCAACTCGTAGAAAAGGAAACCACCACATTTATGACGAACACGATCGACGAGACCACAAGATTAACATCACAATGCAGCTCTGATGCGAATTTAGATCTGCCAATCGCCATAAGTCTGATGCTTGGGAGCTACACAAACAAACAAGGCAATCCGCGCAAATCCAATCTTCATCATGTACGGTCACGAGGAGGAAGCACGCACCTGCCATCCGCATGCAGAAGCCTTCCCACCAGTCGGCGGGCATGCCGTTGGCGCCGGCCGCGGCGGCGGCCATTGCCGCGGCCTTCTTCTCCGCCGCTGCCTTCCTGCGGCGCTTGACCCCGCGCACAGGCGGCATGGCACAGGGCTTCCTTGGCTGCGGAATCGAAAGGAGTGACGGAAATACGGGATGAATCAAGAGCCAAGGCCGGTGACGGAGGGAGCCCGCCTTGTCACGGCCGAGATGGAGATGGGAAGGTGCCGGCGGCGGGTGCTGTGTGGCTTGGCATGAGGAGGCAGGGCATGAGGAGAGTTGTTGCTGCGAGGAAGAGCGTCGTGGGTGTTCGCCGTCTTCGGGGAGAAGAAGCAGAGGAGGCAAAGACGAGGTGGGGGAGGTGGGCGGAGCACGACGGGGAGAGCAGTTGCCTGTAGCCTGCACGAGAGACCTTGTTCTTCTTGCCAACATTTATTTGGACGCCAAAGCTCCGGCTATGGCAGTCAATTCTTTATTTTTTTTTCACTTTTGGGATAATTCTGGTTGCTTGTGACCATAAGATCATGTGATGGAGTACTAGAAATAATCTTATAGAAATATTAGAAAATATTATCGAAAAGTAGTTGTACATTTTATAGGATCCTAGTATGTAAATAGGAGCTACATCTACTTAGATTGTCTTTTGTTTTCGGATTAATTTGATACATGTCATTATAATTTTGTGAAATTTAAAATATGTCATTTGAGCCGAGTGTCATTTACTTATAGGGTTCTATCTGTCATTGACACATCAATAGCATATTTCAAAGTTTACAAAATTGTAATAGCATGTATCAAATTAGCCCGTTATTTTATCACGTCTAGGTATTCCTTTGTGTACATATATAATGTGTACATAAGCAATCTAAAGACTGCCCTATTCCAAACATATGAATTTCACAGGAATCTCATATAAAAATTAGTTCAATTTCACAGAAAAACATAAAAGAAAATTATCACGTTTTAGAACAAAAGACTTGTGTTTGAAAAATAAAGGAATTGAATCAAAGGGAAAAATACTACATGTGCCCTTTGAAAAAAGGAATTGCTTCATAGAATTTTTTGATATTAAAGTTTTCTTCACATTTTAGATGAATTCTAGCATAACATCTAACTTCTTATCAAATTATTTTGAAAGTTTCAAGGCGTATGAACTCTTTTTTCCTCTCTTACGAATGACTAATGAACATCTAACCATAAAATTTCTATTTTTTTCTACGAATCATTCAAACATCTTTCGAGAGAAATTCTTGTATTTTTTTTCATCCATAGAATTGAAGAACATATCTAACTCTTATCTTACATTTGTCCTATTTCTACGCTTTGAGAATTTTACATTTCAAAGATGCCTTATATTTTGGATGATGGGATGGTAACAATGGGAGTGAAAGGTCTGTGCAAAAGAAATACTGTCTTCTTATGCATGTTTTGGGTAAACAATACTCCCTCTGTTCTTTAATTGATGCCGTAGTTGATTTTTAAATTTAACTTTGATTATTTGTTTTATTCAAAAAAAAATTGATAAATTTTATATATTTTGATATAATTTGATTTATCATTAGAGTTATATGAATCACAACTTAAAATTTTATACATTTGAGCAAATTTTTTAAATAAAACGAATAGTCAAAATTAAATTTCAAAATTAAATTTAAAAGTGATCTATTAAAGAATAGAGAGACTACATGTTTTAGTCTGCGGTCTGCGTGAGGCTGACAAGCTAGCTATTAGCTATTATGAATGCTTATGCCCTTTTTACTTGACTAGTAAAACGGGTAGCCGAATGTTTATCCGTGTCGTACTATAAGGGAGCAATTAATCCAACTGCACAAAAAGGATGACTTGATTGATTTGTTTGAGTCACATCTTATAGGGATATAGGACGGGGATATCTGCAAAAATTGAATGATCTTCATTATCCATTGCATGCTATTATTTGGAGGTTTCATTTCAGGATGCGAAGGACTTTGAGCCGTCCTGCTTCTTGTGCTTCCTGGAATTGAAGCCACAAAACGCAAGATTTACCTCTTGCAAGTCTCTTCTTACTTTGCTGTTTGCAGTAGGAATTCGTAACGAGAACAATTTTTTGATGTCGTGGCTCTGACGTGGAGTAGAGCTTTTAATTATGCTGGACGTTGACTTTACATTAACTTAGGTCATCGAATGAACCCACAACTGCATATACATGTTGTCAAAATTATGTACCCCGATTACTTGACGATCCGTACTTAGTACACGTGGGTCAAGACTTCGAGGAGTTTAGAGGTCGGACGACGGCGTACGAATGCGCGGTCCAACCCTCGAAGCGACGGTCTACGAAAGACAAATCAACCGCGCAAAGACGCACGGTGACGCCGACCTCCGAGAGCCTGCTCCCGAGGACCGACTTTCGAGGTAGGTATAGCGTTATGTCATATTTACTCTGGTGTCCAACCGTCAACCGTCCTGACAGGACGGAACGGGTTTCACCACGACGACACTTCAGCTGAAGCCGCAGAGCCAGACGGACCGCGGGAGTCAACGGACAAGACTCGGTGGCACTATGGCTGACACTACAGTGCCGGACATGCGCTACAGTACTCGTCGCTGCGTGCGACGCGATGGGTCACACCCGCGCATGGGCGTAACGAATGATGGCGACGCTAGTGGAGGACCCACCTGTCAATGAGGCAGCAGAACCGCGTAGAGTCCACCGTATTGTAACTCCGGACCGCCCTATATAAAGGAGGCTCGGGAGCGATAGAATATAGGAGAACAACGAACACAGAAAAACAAAAGTCCAGAGCTCTTGCGCGTATCCGTTCACGCGCAAGCAACTCCACAAATACGTGCATCGAACACCCACGACAGAGGCACCGGATACTCTCTCGAAGAGAGAATCCGACCCTTTGTACTCTTTGATCGAGATAAACCACCTCTTAGACGTAGTATATTACACCGTTCGAGGTGGTCCGAACAAATAAATTTTTTTTTGAGTCTTTTGTAGACTAAACCACATCGAATACGAAGACATACTACACCCACAATCGTATCGTTGTGCATGTTAATCAGGCTGACGGGAGCTTGGATCAGCTGTTGTGTAGATATGGGGATGAAGGCCTGATAGAGTACATTGTTTGTACCAGCAATAATGCAGGAGGAAAGTAAATTTAACTACTGTTATAGGTTCTTCCTTGAAGGAAGCACGATAAGCTCGACGCAAGTGCCACTGCATGCATGCCGTGTGGATTAGTCGCCGTTGACCTGCCATAGCCCAGAGATAGATGAGAGTCTCGATCTCAGCATATATATATATATATATACATATGTATATATACATAAGTAAATTTTACAAATTTATAGATATTTTAGCAATATTATCGTAAAACTACAGATTTAACTTATAGTTTCAAAAAACTATATGTTTTCTACAGTAAATCTCAGAAACATCATAAAATCTGTAGTTTTGTGATAAATTAAATATAAAATTTGTAATTTTTCTGAAATTATGATTTAAATCTGTAGTTTTATAATAATATTGATAAAATACATGTAGTTTTGTGAAATTGTATTGTTGTATTGGTTTTGGTACGTCATTGATATCAATTCTTCAGTATATTCCTCAATAATCCGATCGAGCTCGGCATTTCAATTTCTAGAGAGCTTCGCATTGCTGATCGTTCAGTGCTGACGGAATCATTACCAAGCAATACTGCGCACGAGTGACGTCTGGGCTGAGGAAGGAGAAGAACACAGAAACTACTTGGAGCTTAGGCAGTTAGGCTGGCCATTGACTTGACTTAGCTTGGAGGTTTTTTTCAACACCGCCCATAGCGCA
>BCLF01000096.1:135378-161611 GCA_001602275.1 Zoysia japonica
TTCCATGCTAGGGTAGGTCGCCTATAAATTCGCGCGATGGCTTACAATTACAACATTCGGTAACCAGCTGATCCATTACAAGCTAGCTGATCACTGTGCTGGAAAAGAAAAAGATGGACCACACCACCTCAAGAACGACGACAAACTTTCTGCAGCTCCTGTCGCTGTCTCTGTCGCCGGCGAGCAAGAGCAAGGTGATCCTCAAGGGCAAGACGACGAGGCGGGTGCGGCTGGACGGCGCGTTCCAGTGCCGGACCTGCGGCCGCCGCTTCGCCACGTTCCAGGCGCTCGGCGGCCACCGGACCAGCCACAAGCGCCCGCGAGTGCGCGCCGACGGACTCGACCTCCTGCTCGGCGCGCGCCCAGGCAAAGCCAGCGCCGCCTGCAGGAATGTCCACCGGTGCAACACCTGCGGCACTGTGTTTCCTACAGGGCAGGCGCTCGGTGGGCACATGCGCCGACACAGGGCGGCGGAGGAGTTCGATGCGCCGGCGTTGGAGACCGCGTCATCCGGACTGTCAGAAGATGGTGATGATCATGACGACGAGGACATAGTGCCCAGGACTTTGATCCATTTTATATGACGGGCCGTCGTTTCAATGTTAATAATATCATAAAAAGTTTGGCTTATAATCTTAAATAAACACGTTTGGTTCCACACACACACACACACATTTTGGTCATCAGCATACTATAGAGGGAATTTCTTTTGAATTTCGATTACGAAACACTGTGAGATAATTAACTCCGTGTTTAAAGATGATTATATATTTGATTTGTTCAGAAACCACTTGTCTCTTGAGCATGCTACAACTCATTGATTGTTGACTGGTAGTAGTATGTACTCTCTCCGTATTTAAATTAACGTCGCCGTTGACTTTTACAATTATATGTAAAATTTTAAGTTGTGATTTAAATAACTCTAATGATAAATCAAAATATATTAAAATATATAAAATTTATCAAAAATTTTTAATAAGATAAATAGTGAAAATTAAATTTAAAATCAACGGCGACATTAATTAAATAACGGAGGAGGGAGTAGAAAGCAGGGGTTGCAAGTGAGTGAATTTCCACGAAACTTCTTGACATGACAGTGAGTCAGTGACCATTGCTCATGCCAATTTGTGAGAAACTTGATTCCTTCGTTCCGACAAGTACCTGTACCATTGTTCTTGTTCCACGTCTAGCTTGACCTATGGTCACGACTAGGTCCGTCATATCTTACTTAGGGGTAGCACTAGCATTTCTTTACTGAATACTTATTCCCTTATCGATTAGTTAGGTCTTAAAGCTACTATTTTGTTAGTAGACACATTTGGCGCGAATTAGGTCTTTGAAATGTCAAGTAAAACATGCACAGTATACTGATGGAAATATCAAGTGCTTTTTATACCAACACGTGACAGATCACTCATAACGCTCGTTTCTGTGATGAAATAGGAGTTCATATCAGAGCACTCACTGCTCACCAACCAGACAACCATGATTCAGAAACTATGTGCCAGATAATTTCCAACGCCGCGTTTAAGCTTTTCGAGAACGTTTTTGTGAACCCACGGTATGGTAAAGATAAAGTATTTAGAAGACGTGTCAGCACAAAGTAAATGGATTATATTTAAGGACTAATAGCAGGTAGTCTGATAAGGAATCATATAAACACGTACTACTTTCGTCCCATAAAAATATCATTTTTTTACTTTTAAAAACCACGTTTCACCGCTCATCTTATTTTAATTTTTTTATATATAAAAACAAATAAATCATACTTGTAGTATTTCTAATGATAAATCAATTTATAATAAAATAAATTATATTTTCACAAATTTTTTGAATAAGATAAGTGATCAACTTGAAATTTGAAAGTCAAAATATAAATTTTTTTTATGGGAGAGAGAGTACTCCCTACAGGAGTACACGGTGCGATATATAAAAATCTAAAGAAAATTCGTCATCTCAAAATTTAAAGAACATGAAAGACATTATATTAACTCGCATGTTTAGTACTCTCTAAGCCAATGTGCATCACATTCATATTTCCAGCTAAAAGCAAGTCAAATCAGCACCGTGCACATTCCAGATTTCAGAATTCAAGGACCAGCAGTACTACACTACTGCTGAGGACCAGCGCCGAACGAACACGCGGACGGTCATTTTAATCTGCTGCGTGCGCCATGCGGCCGTTGTTAGTTTCTTTCTGAAAGTTTGAAGAAATTTCACAAATCGCACGTGGAACGATTCGTTAAGAAACTTCACAAATTTCTTCAAAATCAAGCCAATACAAAACGCTTCATCATCGTAACCTGAAGCGGAGGCGGAGCGTCTATAAGTACGTGTCTGTCTTAGCATCACAGCATTAAGTATAACTCGCTTCGCTTGCTATCAGGGTACACGCAAGGCAAAACCACGGACATGGCAACCGCACCAACGGCGCCTGCGGACGTGCTCCTTCGGCTGCTGTCACCGCCGCCGTCCAACAACACGGCGATCACCAATCACCAGCAGCAGCAACAGGGTAAGAGCAAGACGCCGCGGTTCTTGTCGCTGTCACTTTCGCCGGCGAGCAAGGTGGTCGCCAAGGGCAGGTCGACGAAGCGGGCGCGGCCGGACGGCGCGTTCCAGTGCCGCACCTGCGGGCGCCGCTTCGCCACGTTCCAGGCGCTCGGCGGCCACCGCACCAGCCACAACCGCGCGCGGGTGCGCGCCGACGGCCTCGACCTCGTTCTCGGCGCGCGCTCCGATGGCAAAGCCGCCGCGGCCAAAGGTAGTGTCCACCGGTGCCACACCTGCGGCGCAGTGTTCCCCTCGGGGCAGGCGCTCGGCGGGCACATGCGCCGGCACAGGGCGGCCGCCGAGACAGAGATGGCAATAGTCGGCTTGTCGTCCCAGGAGATGGATTGGGAGAACGACGAATGCAGTGCCTTAATCCACTTCATATGAACGATTTGATTGATCAGCATCACCTAGTTATGTTTGGACTTTGGAGTGACTGATCGATGTACATATCTTCGATCGAGCTAGTGCATATACTCTCGTACACAATATGAAAAATGTCAATTTCGTTTTGTAAAATCAGCCAAGAATTAACACTGCAACTTGTGAACATGCACTCTTCCCTTTTTGTACGTAGGGCTGGTTTTGGAAATCCTTCCATAGATATGCTCAAAGGTCAAAGCTATGGTCGCTAGTCCAGCTGCATCCGTACATGAAGGTGAAGCACGCCAGAGTTGACTCGATCAATCAGTCCTCTGCATGCTTTTCCAAAACAGTGTGCCTCAGCCATTGCCGCCATACGGATTTATAAACCGTGTAGAGATCGAGACCAGTACAAATACGGTGACGCACTGCCATCGCCTTCAACGAAAAGCAAAGCAACGGCGCTCCAACCCCGATCACCGTTCGTAGCCACCAATATTAGCTTCCTCTGCTTTGTCCTCTTCTTCTGCGGCCAGCAAGCCACCGCCGCCAAGACCGGGCAACTAACCGTCTTCTGGGGCCGGAACAGGTCCCAAGGCACGCTCAGCGAAGCCTGCGACACCGGCCTCTAGTCTCTACACCACCCTCATCGTTTCCTTCTCCAGCGTCTTTGGCCGCGGCAGGTATTGTACTGACCTCTCCGGCTACGACGTGTCCCACCTCGGCGCCGACGTGAAGCACGGCCAGCGGGCCAAGAACGTCACCGTGCTCCTCTCTATCGGAGTCGACAGCGGCAGGTACTCGCTGCCCACTGCCAGGTCGGCCAGGGAGGTCGCCGAGCATCTCTGGCACGCCTATCTCAGCGGCCACCGCACGGGCGTGTTCCGGCCGTTCGGCGACGCCGTGTTCGGCGGTATAGACTTCTACATGGGCGGCACGGAGGAGCGCCACTACGCCGAGCTCGCGAGGATCCTGGCCAGGCGCCGGCGCCGCGGCAGCAGCAGTACGGCCATGCACCTGACGGCGTCGCCGCCGTGCTCGCACGTGTTCTACGAGCAGCCGGCGGCGCTGGAGGCGATGATGGGCTCGCTGGAGCGGCTAAACGTGCGGTTCTACAACGAGAGCATGTGCGGGTACGACTACCACGAGACGCGGCCGTTCTGGGGCGCCTGGACGCCCTGGTCGTCTCGGTTCCCGGCGGCGACGCGGCTCCACGTGGCGCTGCCGGCGGCGGACGGGTTCACGGGGTGGATCGACCCCACGACGCTGCGCGAGAGCGTGCTGCCGTCGGTGCAGGACCACGCCAGCTACGGCGGCGTCGTGCTGTGGGACAGATACTACGACAAGGTCTCGGGGTACGGCCGTGCCCTCCGCGACGTGGTCTGATGAGAACATCGACCAACAGCTGTTATTATGGAGTATTTCGCCTGGTTAATAAGCCTTAGATCGCTTTGCTGTTCAGAATCGAAATGGTGAATAAGAATAACATGAGAATATGTTATGACAAATTCGCATATTTTTTCAACTGTCACTGTTTGGAAGCAGAGTTGGATAATTTTGCATGGTTGCGAGTTGCTTTTTTATTATGCAGATTTTAAAATAGACCCAAATAAATATGAACAGTTGTTCATTTACATTGATATCAAAGATTAAACTGTTCTTTTACCTTCTAGGAGGTACGGAGTAAAAGTTTTTTTTAATAATTATTAATTACTGAATAATTTAATTTGAAAAGTTATTAGTGAGTTTTGATAGGTGATTGTATCATAGGCATGTTTCTTTATATAAATCAACAGTGTAGATTGAATTTATATTTTACATCTTAGAAGATGAAATCACGTCACTTGGTCTTAGTTTAAAAGACTCTTTTATTATGTGCTCGCTGAACTGTTTTGGTTTTTTGAGAGCGCTGAACTGATGGCACTTGCAAAAGTGAACATATTTTTACGAATAGATAAAGTTTGAGATTTGAAGTTAACACTGACATCATTTAAAAAATGCTAGGCCAATCATGGTTCAGTCCATTGTTTGCCGCACGCAACAGCAGTTCACATAATGGCCAACCCGAGGCTTGCGTATATCCTGGGTGACTTCCAAACATTGAACAAAATTTGGCGAAGAGCTTATCAGTCAAATCCAATCTGCGCGCTTTTGTTCAGATAAAAGTATTTAACTTTTTTTAAATAAATTTTTTAAATAAGACAAATAGTTAAAATTGATGTTAAAAATTAACTGTGTCAATAATTTTAAACTGGGAGCAGTTACCAAAAGGTTGCAAGATTCAATTTGTGAAGATATTCCGATAAAAAGAAATGTACATGTTCTTAATTATCGTACTAATGGACAGTTACGTGGTCCCTCCTCTTTTTTCTGGGCTTGAGACCCGCTATGCAGTAAGTAGCATAGGCAGAGTTCCCCACACCCCGTTCTCCCCAACACATACAAACACACACCTCTCACCACCCATCCAATAACAAAACTAACTAAAAACTCTCTAATTTTTTTTTGAAACTTTAGTTGCTTCGACTTTTTTTGGGTTTTGTTTTTCTTAAGCCACATCGGCAAATGATAAATCAATGCGAAAAAAATAAGATATAAAATCTCTCTTTTCAATGTTTAGCATTATGCTCCTCTGCTGCTAATTCTTCAGTCTTCACTGTTGCTCGCTGAGGCTGGTGTGAGTGACCTCCTCCCCTTTTTCCTGGGTCACATGATCAGTAAACTTATTTCTCGCTCCATCACCATCTTGGCATCTTCTGCCTCGGAAATGCATGGAAACAGCAAAGGAAAGCGAAGCGATATCCCGGTACGTACCTGCAGGCTGAGAGCAGTTTTCAGTTCCTCCAGAATTGCGGCCAGTCGCGGAATTTCAACGTTATATTCATCGAGCAGTCGTTCCTGGGCCTCAATTTTTTTCAATCTGCATGCAGCCACGACATTATAGTATTCGTTATTACAGCTGTTACACGAGTCAAATGGATTATTGATGAACGTCGCAGTGGAGAAAGTGGATACCAGTTGGTTGGAGTGCCACAGCTCAAGTGCATGCTCCATACTTCCGACTGGGTCGCCGGCGAGTTGCTTGGGGAGCAGTGCTAACTGTAGCAATAATAGTATAGTAGTAGAGTACAATTAGCAAGGCCAGGAATGATTCACTACAGTAATTAATCAAAATGAGAAAGAACCTTTGCAACGCAGGAGTGCTCCTTGGGCACTGAACGAGCCACTTCAACCGCCTCAGTGTGCAATGTGTTATAGCGATCCTGTTGACCACTGATGTCGTCACTGAGTGTTGAAGCCTTTAGAATCTGATCATTAACGTACACGTACCCGAGTTAGATTGGATATACTATAGTAAGTAGCTAGCTCCCTATTTTGGGAGTACGCATGTAATTAACCAAGGGATCGATCAGCTAGCATGCATGCGGATACCTTATAATTTTGTCGACTGAACATCCTTGAGAATGCATCCGCGGGCCCCATTTTATCTTCGTCGGTCTTTCTTACTTCCCGAGCTGGATGGTTGGGGTGGATATCGATGGCGTGCTTGAGCACACCGTATGCTTCATCCACCTCCATCGGACAGGCATCAGCACAGTCGATGCTGGCGTCTACGAACTGAAGAGATGAAAGGTTCTCTAAGCCAAACTCAAAACCAACGTCCGCATCCTTTAACTCCGCCACCGGGATGCTGAAATTGATGTGTTCAAGCCTTGGCATAGCTCCATGTGCAAACTTTAGCGGTGCAGTAGTGACCTCGAGTTTTAACAATTTCGGGAAACCGCCAGATCTGCAAGCCGCAAGTTTTAATCTGTGGACTCTAAGAGCTACAAGCACGAGCTTACGGAGCCCTCTGAACTCGCCGAGAACTGCCAGATCCTGCTCGTCCTCGACAGACACCACCACCGTCAACTGGCAGAGATTGGGAAGATGTCGATGATTAATCCATGCCGGCAGCCTCGAGAACTCCACATTAAACAGATCCAGGACACAGAGACTCGAAGAGAGGGCGAAACTAGGTTCCATCGTATCCACATCCATCGGCAAGAATCTACTCGGAAATGAAATATCTATAGACTGTACCTTGCGCAGATTCCTCAGAGCCTCCAAAAAATCCCTTCCCTCCTCTTCGTCCTGTAGATTCATCCCGGTCTTGAGCACCCGTAGATTCGTCAGCTTGCCTAACTCTGTCACAAACTGCCTTGCAGAGCATTTGTTGCCGACGCCATGGGATGTGTGTGTGATAGTCCAAGGTATCTCAGATGGAGTAACTTTGCAATATGATCAAGGGGATAAACTTTCATATCAATACAAAAATCTAGAACTAGCACTCGCAAAACTTTAAAGCTGAAAACTGGGGGCATCAGGCTTGTATGGCATATTATAGCGCTAAATGACCTCAGTTGTTGCATATCATTATAATTAGTTTCTACCTTCCTCATTTGAAGGGCTAAACGTCGGATGCTGTGTTGTGGTTGCGGAGGTGGCTGTTCCTCACCCTTCAGTACCAGAACAAAGTTGTCTTTACTTGCCAAGTCACGAATGAGGTGAAGTACCATCTCATGAACACGGCAAGCAAATAAAAGGCCTGAGCCCTTGTCATATATCGGTATGATCATGCTTCTATCTACGAGTTCATGGATGTAGATATCTCCAATCTCAAGAACCTCTTTACCAATTTCCTCCTTGACAATACCCTCAGCTATCCATCTTAATATCAGATCCCTTCTCTCTGTGGTCTGTTCTTGTTGAAATATACTTAGATATATCAAACAAGTCCTTAGATGACAAGGTAGGTCGTAGTAGCTAAAAGATAATATCTTTTTCATATTCTCAACTTTTTCGTCCCCGTCAGGCCCAAAACCGATGGAGTTGTATACATTGGACCACTCCTTTAGTGGTTTACGAGCCAGCACACTAGCTATTGTAACAATGGCTAATGGTACGCCATCGCATTTCTTTAGAATGTTATCAGATACCTCATCCAAGTCAGCACTACAAGGATGATTTTTTTTCTCCTCTGAATGCAATTTTACAGAACAGGTCTTTGGCATTCTTGTTAGAAAGTTCTGCCATTCTATAAACTTCACCAATTTCCATCGAGACATTAGAAATACGAGTAGTAGTGATTACCCTACTTCCAGAATTACCTTCAATAAAAGCATGCTTAATAATTTCCCATGTTGATTTCTTCCATATATCATCTACAACAATAAAGTACCTGTGCATGACAAGAGCAGTGGAAGCTATCGATCAGTCAATTATTTATCGAGAACATGTACGGAGACACGAGGTGTCATGCCTATTTCAGCAATATTCTGAAATGGGTTTATTAATTGTAAAGAATAAAATATTAATTCATTATTAAGTAATAGTTCAAGCTTGACTTGTTTATTTTTGTAAATTTTTTAAACAAAACAAATGATTAAACAACGATTTTAAAAAATCAAAATTATTGGGACCGAGGGAGTAGGTTCTAAGATCAACTCGCATACCGGACTTGACCTATGTATTGTCCAGCCGTCCTAATGCATGGAACTTTGAGAGCTAGTGCTGCAAGTTGATCGCTGCAACTGGACATGGGTCACTCACGGGCGTATATATAGGGGATGCGAATCCTCTGCATTAGTCGGTGTGCATTAAAAGTCAATAACATACAGATTCGATCCCACATGATTCATCGATTAATGCAGAGGATTTTGATTTATATATAGGGACGCATCGTACGACTATCTTTGAATAGAGAGCCAAATGCCAAATGACGACGTGGCCCCGATTGTTCTCATCCGTGTGCCAAGCAATCGTCTTTCTTTCCGCATTAATTTGGATCGATGCTGATGATCGCCGTCCATCATCTCCGGCTCATTCACGACATTCCAGCAGTGACTTGGGACATCTCTTCAAGCGCCGTTAGGCAACTGAGCTAGCCCTCTCGATCCGCTGCTTTGGCCAGCTGATCGAGCACAGTACTAGATCAGAGCGGTTGTGATGCAGTGGCCACGGCGGGCGGGCGTCCCTCGTCCTTTACCTCGTACTAATAATTCATTATTAGTGGGCATCGCAGCGATTACCCGCTAAGTCCAGCGGGCCGAGCGACGCCATCCATTTCAAGCCGCCTGCAAATAAGCGGGCCACCGCAAACATCACTAAGGGCGGGTTTAGTGGGCTGGTTGGTGGACAGGCCTGCTCCACTTGCAGATTGATGAAAAATCCGCTTTTACTGGCGAGGGGAGGAGCAACAGAAAAAGATACCCCTCATCACTGCATCATCGTTACATGAGTTTTGTTTCTACGAGCTAGCTAGACAAAATAATCGATCAGCAGGCCAGAATGAATTTTATTCCTGCTAAGGAGTAATTAATTAAGGTGGTTAATTTGGTGTGCTTTAAACCATTCCCTTAATTAATCATTTCATTAAGGAGCATGATCAGCAACGCAAATCATGGCTTCAGGTATCAGTCATGGATGCCTCCTCAATTTCACTGATAAAGCAACTACCAGTGCATACAGAGATACCATTACAGGACTGAACGAACAGAAGATGATCGACTCCGAGTTGGTACTCATACAGCTACCCCAAAAAAAAAAAGCAAACCAACAAACAAAGGGCATTCATTCAGAAGATAGTGCATCTATACCCAGTAGGCAGTACCCAAATGCCTTCGCTGAGGTCCCACCCACGTCCATCCTGGAACACCATTAGCGAGTGCGTCTCCTGAAGATAAGAGCAGGATTGGGGCGGTACTGTCTTCGATTCCCACCAGCAAAATGCATTTTCTTATTATTGTTAGGCAAGAGAACTGCTCGAGTTGGCTGTGCACAATACTGTGTGGCAAAATGGGTCTCAGGCTCAACTTGCTGGGACATATCAGATAACTCTTGTGTGACATTTGACAAAAGAGAGTTTGCTCCTGTGATATTTGGCAGATAAGCCATTCGTGCTTACTTTGTTCCCAGAAGTAAAGCTCCTACCGGTATGCCTGCTAGTTTCATTGTTCCTGTGGGCAACCTTTGCAAGCTGAAGACCATAACCAGATTGCTCTGTCTGCTGAGGATTTTCACATGCATTGCTTGCACCATGTAAAATCTTGGCCACCGTTTCCTCCTCCTGGTTCACAGATGGAAGTGAAACATCACCAACCATTATGCTCCCCACAGTAAAACCTCTAAGAGATGCAGCCTGCTTGGGGATGATAGAACTGTTGATAACAACCCCTGAAGTATGGTTCTTGTGCACAGTGGAGGCTTCTGTATTCTTAGGATAAAACACACGTGGTCTCCTGTTCTCGTTTCTGTTTAAGAGGTCCATGTGAGATTTGTCTTCAGAACTTCGTGTCTCCAGAAGATTACCGGCAACATTTGTGTTATGTTCTATATTTTCAGCAATATTTGGTCTCTCCCTTAAGATTCTGTCCTGTGACTCAGCTTGCCTTTGCCTACTGTCCTTGGGTAAAAGTTTTCTAGCAATGGTGCCATTAGACTGTGCTGCACTTTTCTGGGGAATGCGTTCCACCATGTTAAGGTCAGTTTTGTTGACTGAAGGAGCAACATTATGAATCAAAGGGCCTCTGGTAACACCTACAGTGTCTGATGGTGCAGTGAAGCTGATTGAAACTGTAGCTTTCTTGACTCCATTTGCTGTCAGATGTACATTAAGATTCTCAGCATAATCAATAAAACATGTATCTGATGGTGAATTATCATGCTCAGCAGAGCCATTGCCTCCAGTCTTTTGTGTATAAAGAATCTTGTTAGCTTCTATCTGTGCATTATATGACTTACGACTGTGCCCACATGAATGATTGTTCACCTCTTCCGATTTAGCCATGGATTTTGCCTTTTGAACACGATAATCAGCAGAGTTACCAAGCTTTACATGTTCACTGGATTCAGTAAAATGTCCTTCTGACAGATCAGGAGGGACATTTGATGGACCCTTCAGCAGCAAATTAGGACGTTCAGAAACACGATTAGACAAGTCAAAGGAAGCAGCAATATCATTGGTCACATCATGAAAAGGAATATCCTTTGCCACTTGATCTGTTTTTACATCGAAGCTTTTTGGGTATTCAGCCTTGGATTTCCTGTGTGAAGATATCTCAGACACGTTTCGGGAACGGAGATTTCTAGCCTTGATATTTAGAAGCCTTATTTTCTCTAACAGCACCAAATCCTTCTTGAAGACAGGTTGCTTCTCAAGTGTATCAGATTTGCTATCTTTGACCTTTCTAGGCATCAGATGAGGTAGACTTTTGACATAAGCATCAGTAGGCACATGAGCATAACATGAATCCTGGTTTTCTGGGCGATGACCACCATGCACTGAACCATGTTGTGCTTCTCCCTCCTGGTATAGCAGGGTCTGGCAATTATGAATAAGAAATTCAGCAGGCAAACTGCAGGTGCCAGGGGTGTTTTCAGGCTTGCATGGACCATATGATGCTGCTCCTCTATGCCACATTCTATTCCTATCATGAGGGTGATCAGGAGGTGGATTCCAGTGATCGAGCCATGGAGGAGGCATACATATATTAGGAGCTTGTGTAACATGCGATTGAGCCTTCTGTGCTTCAATTGGCAAGGTTTTGTTCGGAACAGGATCACCTGCAATAAAATAAAATAATATATCTGATACTCTGATCATATACTGTTGCCAAAAAATAAAATCATATGGAATAGAAAGTAAAATTCTTTGACAGCAAACTTGCCATAAACAACTGTTAGGTAAGAGGTATAAGGCTGCGGGCCCAGGAGGACCCACCACTGAGACACTAAAAAAGCAACAGAGAAAAGAGCTACACAGGTTAAGACAATCTAACAAAAGAGGTCGTTTGGCCGCTATTAGTCTACTAGATTGCAGGTCCAGACTTTATATTAGATAAACTGGTTTGCATGTAGTCACCTAGTTGATTTTTTGACTCAGAGATTTTGGAAACAAGCACTGGAAAATCATCTGCACTTGGGGTAAACCCCTTTCCATGTGATGTAGGTCCCTGCATTAGCAGAAAGATTTATTATATTCTACAAATGTATTCATTAACCTGCCAGCTGGACTTATATATGAGTGCATACCCGTTTAGTAGTACTTCTTAGTGGTGCTTCCAGAGCTTCAGAGAAAGAAGTCTGGAAATGTGAAAGCTGCACGCTTCCTGATCTTGAATCTGTTCTTTGAGAATGGCTTATGGCGGTTCCAGAGTTATGTAATGTTAAAACATTCGTTGTTGATACTGGGTCTGAATTTCGACCCCAAGCAAGAGGTGAGTCAAGCAAGTCACTTCCAGATGTTGATGACCCTGAGCTACCTCCAGAAGCAGGGCGGACATTAATGCTGGTAAGTGAACCAGAACCTTCATCATTTGATGCTGGAGGCACTGGTTTGTTGCCCCATGCGAAAGAGTCCCTAGCATCCATGCCACAGTCCCATCAGACAGTGAACAAAGAAAAACCATCATAACATGCATAAACCAGTGTCATCAGGACCAAGCACCTAGCCATGGAATCCCCAATGACCATACTTTGTAAAATACCTTTTATAACATTGTAGCTGTAATATTTATTCATCCAAGAAAATGCATTTTATTATACAGCACAGTACTATTGTGACAGAACTTCGACAGGGTATGGCACTCGTATAATTTCATTTTCTTTTGTAGTAAACACCACTGTAAACCGATTCGAGAACCCATGAATAATGAATCCTTAACTTTTCCAAATTTGTCGATTTTCCATGCCATATACGTAACTTACTGAGTCAGATTATCTGAACGCAGTGATGTAACTCGTAGCTTCTATAAACACCTAAGGCATGGTCAATTTGGAAACATCTCCAAACTGAAGTGGAAGCCATGGATCCCAACCCACAGACACGAGGACATGGAGAACTCAATATTATGGAAAATTCAGACGACCACAAAATCATAATAGCACCTAGTGCTCGACTCAACCCAGGATTCCTCTTTAAAATGCAAATGCTAATCATGTAGGTCAGGCCAGGGGAAAATCACCGTTGGGTAGGCAGGTTGATGGGTTTCGGAGCCGTCCCCAGAGCCCCGGCGCCGGGCGCCCTCGTCGAAGCAGTCGCCACCGTCGCCCACCTGCAGCCACACGGTAAGTACTAAAACCCTCGTGGGAGCGGACTAACCAAATCGCCTAAACCCCCGAAAGAAACTGGAGGGTGATCAGAAAGAAAAAGAAGAGAAGGCGGAACCTCCTGCCCGTGGCAAGCGCGCGAGCCGGCTGCGCGGCCATGGCTTCGTTGCTTCGGGCCTCGTGGATGCAATCCCGACGGCTCGGCCGTTGATCAGGAGTGTGGAGGAGCGCGCCTCGCCCCGGAGTTGGACGTGGCGACGGCAGCAGGTAAGGGCCGTTGGAGAGGAGAGGACAGGCAGCGGACATGGAGCCGAAAGGAGAACCCGAGTGTTGTTTTGTTGGGCCAGCCCAGCCATCGGCGACGAGCCCTTTTGAACCGGCCTGCCGCTTGCTTTGCTGCAAGTTTAGGCCTTTGGATATCCGCCCCGCGTGTGCTGACGTCTTTTTTTTTTCCCTTTTGGATCTTTTTCTTTGCTCGCTTGATTGCACTGATTCATTGTTGGGCCGGTTTCAAGCCTGTCCGAACCCCTTATTAGTGAGCCACACCTATGCACGAGGGCTTTCTCAAAAACAAAAATTAAGCATGTGGGTCGGGACTAAACATCAGATGATATTTTATTGGTGTTTCAAAATTCAAATTATTTTTTTCAAACATATTGTAATTCATTTTTTGAACCTATTTAAATTATCACCTTCTTGAGGATTAATAAAAAATAGTGAGAGCCCATATGAAATATGATACCGTTGACTTCTAACGTCAACTTTAACTATTTGTCTTATTCAAAAAATTTATTTCAATGTGTAAAATAATTAGTTATGATTTAAATTCCACTAATTATGAATCAAACAGTAACAAAAGTTTACACATTTGAACAAATTTTTTGAATAAGACGAATGGTCAAAGTTGATATTAAAAGTTAACTGTGTCAATAATTTAAAACCGGAGAGAGTATAATGTTATTTTTTAAAAGATTCAAATATAAATTGTTTTAGAAAAAAAGACAATTGTTTTAGTAGTAAGATCTAAATGTTTTAGTAGTGAGTATAAATTGTTCGAGCCATAAAAGTCAATTGTTTCAATAGTAATATTCAGTTGTTCTAGTAGTGAATATAATTTGTTCTATTCATAAAAGTCAATTGTCAATTGTTCCAGTAGTAAAAGCAATTGTTCTGATAATAAAAATAAGCATTCCAAATATTTTGATGGATTCATGTAAAAACTTAATTGTTGTAATAGTTAAAATTAAATGTTTTAGTAGTAAAATAAAATTTCAAATTATTTCTATTGAAAATCAGCATAGAAACGAATAAATTAGGGTATAAAAATAAATTTGAAATAATATATTTTAATATAAAGTATTAGGACGTTCTAAATAAGAAGAGGCCCAAGCGACAGTGAGAATGGTGGGAAGAAACCCACAATGGAAGGCATGCGGGTGGATGAAGCCTTAAAAAACAGAAATCTAAAAAAAAAGAAGAGGTGGTGTTTCACTCGTAAGTCTCTGTTTGGTATGGATTTTGAAAGTACTTCAGCTCCGAAATCTACAAAATGTTCACCAAACAGTTTTACAAGAAGTAATTCTAGATTCTCTCTCTGTTGTGAACCGCGTCGGAGGCCTTCGCCCACGTCGTAGGAAGAAAGACCCTCTAGTCTTTTTCTTCCTTTCTTCCTTCTCTCTCTACTTGCAGCTGCTTTTATAGCAAAATTAACAATCTGATTTAATAAACTAATGACCTGATCTTATCTTATTCTTAACAAACTAATAACATGATCTAACAAACTAACAAGCTGATCTTATCTTACTAACAAACCCTAACAGACTAACTAATAACTGTAGTTGTTGCTGTCACAACATTACTCTCCTCAGCGAAAGACAGCTCGTCCTCGAGCTCTACCGGAAAGCTCGTCCCTCCAGGTTCTCAGGAAAAGATGCATCTTCTCTCTGCTTCCCAAGAGAGAAAACAACTTTCTTCTAGTTACCATGAAAACCATGAAAAAATGCCTAAATTCTTTCTTTCCTCAGGGCGTAGATAGATCTCTTGGTATTTAATTCTCCATGGATAATCGTAGGCACCGCAATGGTGGATCTGTTATCCACAGATCCTCGAAAGACAACGATGAGAATTGAATCATGTAGGCGGGCTTGATCTCCTTCGAAATAGAATTGCTGTCATCTTGAACAGATCTGCTATCCTCTAAGATAGGGCTGCTATCTTCCGAGACAGGGCTGCCATCAACTTAAACAGGGCTGATGTCATCCAGAGCAAGGCTATTGTCCTCCAGATCAGAGTTGTTATCCTCAACAATAATCTGTGGAGCCAGCAAACCATCACAACACGAGATTGTAGTCTGTTTGTTGAAATTTGCTCATCAAGCCTTGTGTTGATGATGACGATCTACCTGTTGACGATGGTGTTTTGTGTCAAAGTCAGATCTAGCTTGGCAGAGAATGTGGTCACAGAATCGTTGTGAACATTGAAGATGACGATCTGTGCCAACATTTGATCCAGCTTAGTAGAGAAGATCACAGCCTCAAGATCGATGGCGCCGGCCATGGAGGGCGATGCGCTTTGCTGCCTCTGAATACTAATTATTGTGAACCGCGTCGGGAGTCTCCGCCCACGACACGGAAAGAGAAACCCCTAATCTTTTTCTCCCTTCACTCTCTACTTGTAACTAACTTTATAGCTATAAGCGTTGAGGACAACTAACATTAACAAACTAACGAACTGATTTTATCTTATCCTTAACAAACTAACAACATGATTTAACAAACTAACAAACTAATTTTATTTTACTAACAAACCCTAACAGACTAACTAATAAATGCAGTTGTTGCTGCCATAACACTCTCCAAGAAGCACTTTTTTTAATTTGTATTAGGAGCTAAAAGAATTAAAAATTAATTTGTATTAGGAGCTAAAAGAACTAAAAATAGTGCTTCTTAGAAATTCTCTTCTCATTTACACATTAAAACCATAATAAAACTCGTTTTGTCAAACGGTTTAAAAATACCTTTTTAGTGAAAACCTTTTTTTTTTGAGAAATTGTTTTCTAAAGTTCTAATCTATACCAAGGCCTAAATCTGTTGCTTCTGCGCCAAACAGGTCGGAGTGCACAAGTCGCTTGCGCTTTGACGTATTCGGAGTGGATGATTCCCGCTTTGGATTGCAAGAAAATTTCTACAATCCCTTTTACAAAATTTCTGCACAATTCGAAATTCCGAACTACATTTCAAACCCGTTTTTTTTTTTTTTACCTTTCAGGATGGTAACTGAAAACAGATGGGAAACTTGAATTATCAGTACGTGTTTGAATTATCACAATATGTTTTATGTACTCCTGCCAATAGCATTTACTTCAGACACTACAGGCAAATTCTCCAAACAATGCAAGAGAAGCCCTTGCCAAATTCTCCCAAACAATACAAACGAAGCCCTTGTCACAAATGATCAAGGACAAAAGGTGGCAACAGGTAGCTAAACGGTAATCACATTACTGATATCAACTTCCCTATTTCCTACGATTATTTAGCTGATACTACCATGATGCTCAACTACAAAGAATATTGGTTCGTCAATTTCCATTTTACTCATGTTAATTGAACAGCATTACAAAACAACATATAAGCAACCATGACACTGCAAGCATTATATTTGAGACTTGAAACTCTTAATGATTTTGCCATCTGTATTAATGACATATAAAACCACATATGTCTATGATTTTGAGTCCAATGACAAATTTCTGAAGCACATTATTTCTACTAACAAAAATCCGAAAAGCTCACGAGCATCAGTGCATTTGGTTGCAGCGATGATGAGCTCGATTGAATCAAAGAACGGAAGTGAAAGAAACAAAATGCTACAGGTTACAGCTGCGATAGACCGCTTCTTTTTCTTCTCGGAACAAATATTGACCATACAAACCGTCAAAGCATCTCCGCGAGACCATCGAAACGCAGCAAAGAAAATTCAGTCATCCAACTCATTCTTCATTGTACACAGGATCAAGAAGGTACACTAGGGATTACAAATTAATCTCATTATACATCAGGTGCCGCATGCTGAACTGACTGGCCTGGAAACGTTTCGGCTGCTGGAAAACTGGGAATTACAGCATCATTTCTTTGGAATGGTTGGTCAGCTAGTGGACCACTGATATTGTTTCCACCCACTGAATGTGCAGCCTCATGGACCAGGCCACCAGGGGACATTGGTAGCATTCCTGATACTTCAGCCAGTGCTTGCGCAGGTGCGGGTGCAGAAACAGGAGGCGCTGCTGCTCCAGGCACAAGTCCAGATCCAGTTATAGAAGGCCCTGCTCCAGTTGATGGCAGCACATCAAAACCAGATCTTGCTCGGGGCCTGCGCTCTATGCCACGGTCATGGCTCCTGCTACGACTACGGCTGCTGCTGCGGCTTCTGCTGCGTGACCAGCTCCGACTGCGGCTTCTACTACGCGACCAGCTCCTACTGCGGCTCCTGCTCCCACTAAGGCTCCTACTATTACTTCTTCTGTCATAGCCTCGTGAGCGGCCTCTATCTGGGCTACGGCTGTAGCTCCTATCCCTACCCCTGTCACCAAATCCCCGACGGCCATCATATCTTCCCCGTCCATCTGAGACATACCGATCATGTGGACCTCGATCAGACCGTCCCCTCCCACCAAATCCACGACCCCTCCCACCACGGCCACCAGAGAAATCTCCCCGGCCTCGTCCACCAAAAGCAGAAAAATCACCCCTGCCTCGACCACCAAAACCAGGAGAATCACCCCTACCACGCCCACCAAAACCAGGAGAATCAAACCTGCCACCACGGCCACCAAAGCCACCAGGGCTTGCTCCACCTCTCCCGCCAAAACCACCAGAGCCTCGCCCTCCTCTTCCTCCAAAACCACCGGACCCAGGACCCTCCCGTCCACTAAACCCACCTGGACCCTTTCTGCCACCAAAGCCACCTGGGCCATCCCGGCCAACAAATCCGCTATTAGGGCCACCCCGGCCTCCAAATCGACCATCAGGGCCATCCCGGCCACCAATCCCAGCAGGGCCCTCACGACCGCCAAATGCAGGCCCACCTGGACCACGAAAGCCTCCAGGGGCCTCCCTGATTCCACCATAAGGAATAGGGCCACCAGGTTCAAAACGACCACTACCAGGACCATCCCAGCGGCTCATTCCAGAAGCCTGGCTTCTTTGAGCTCCAGATGCACATCGCGCAGCCATATCTAAGAGCTGTGGAGGGACCTGCTGGTTAGCACCCTGCAAGACTTTCACCAAATCACCAGCATATTTCCAGTCTTGTTCAGAGAAGAAAGTGTATGAAACTCCAGTTGCCCCTGCTCTTCCAGTACGTCCTATGCGATGCACATAGTCCTCGATCCCAGATGGAAAGTCATAATTGATTACCACTCTGAAGAAAACATGAAGTGTAAACAAGAGCCGGAGATAAAAAAAAAAGTAACATATGATAAAGCATTTACAGCTGTTCAGCACAGCAAAACAGAACATCAGAACTTCTTAGTTGTCCAACACACAGCAATACAGAACATCAGAAGATCTTAATCTCAACAAGAAAACCTCACCTGATATCTTTGACATCAAGCCCACGAGCAGCGACATCTGTGGCTACTAATATTGGAGCCCCACCAGTTCGGAACTGACTGAGAACATGATCTCTTTCAGCTTGAGATTTATCACCATGAATACTTGCAGCACCAAAACTGCGACCAATGCTACGAGCAAGCTGATCACACATTTTCTTGGTTGAGCAGAATATGATGATTTTTGAGCCCCTTTCTTGTTCTCTAAGAATATGTTCTAATCGTCGCTGCTTGTCCATAGGCGGAATCACTTCTACATACTGCAAATATTCAAGGAGGCAATATAAACAGGTCATTCTAAAGAAATAGTTAAATAGCATAACAGATAAAAAGCCAACAATTGAAATATGCTAAAGAGTCAGCAAAGGTATTTATCCAGTATGAAACAGAAATAAGGATATGCATTTTGACCATGTTTACCTGTGTGATCGATTTGTTGGCAACAAGTTCATCAATATTGCCAATGTTGACCTGGACGGGATTTCTCAGTAAATCCCCAGCAATTTTTGTAACCTCCTTTGGCCAAGTGGCAGTATACATCAGAGTCTGCCTATTAGGAGGAATTTCATCCACAATCTTCCGTATCTGCGGCTCAAAACCCATGTCTAGCATGCGGTCAGCTTCATCAAGCACAAGCAATGAAACTTGATGAAGGCTAATCTTCTTCATCTCCAGGATATCATTAAGACGTCCTGGTGTTGCTACAACAATATCTGATCCACGCTCAAGTTCTCTTAGCTGAGGGCCCTTCGAAGCTCCACCATACAGGCACTAATAGGGGAAATAAGATGGTTTCAATGCAAAAAATGCGACAAGTAATAAAACTAATACCAGAAAGAATGTGTGTATTAAATGAAAAAAAAATATTGTTAGCATAAGTTCATGAAAAGACAATGAAAAAAATTATATACCACAAGAACTGTTCAGAAATATATGATTCCTAGTATTATTAAGCTGACTAGCTATTTTAAAAAGCAGTAGTTGATACGCAGGCATATGACGCAAGCCAAGCCTAGGTGCCCACACTACAACTGAGAGGTGAATCTTTGTTAACATACAACTATAAGATAATACTTAGCTAAGCTGTGAACCAATGCATTTTCTCCACATAAGCTTTGCATGCAAATTCATTAAAAACAAAGTATGTTCACCACTTACAGTGCAGGAGACCCTAGATGATGTGCCAAACTTCACTGCTTCATCTTGTATTTGTGAAGCAAGCTCGCGGGTCGGGGCCAAAACCAAAACAGTAGGGCCCAGTATAGGATTATTTTGGCATCTTCTCAGATGCATAAAAGCAGGGATCAGGTACCCTAGAGTCTTTCCAGACCCTGTCTTGGCGATAGCTACTATGTCCCGGTTTTGCAGCGCAATAGGCCATGTTTGAGCTTGAATTGGAGTAGGATTTAAGAAGCCAGCTGCATGGATCTGAAATTACCAAATGACAAAGCATTATAAAGTACATGTACATCTGGTTTAGTAATTCATGACTGGTAATTCATGCAAACTAAAAAACAGTTCACAACAGTAAGATGCTAAATTTTATCCTAAATTGTTATGGCTGCTTAAGCAACTCAAGGCATGGAAAGGCCCTTCGTTGATCACAGTGGCAGAGACAAAAGGCAGGGCAGCTCAGCCACATTTGGAACACCGATCTTCCGACGCGTCAGTAAGCTGCAAGAATGTCACTACAGTACCAGAATATGAGAATAAATGGTCACGCCAGTGCATAACACGCATCATGAGCATGATGTGCTTACTACCAGAAAAGCTAAACCTCCTCTTCTACAAACTATTTTTTTAACGGTCTATGCCGAAAATAATTTCTAGGCAGAGAAATGGAATAGACAAACGACAACAATGACGTTGTTTGTGGGTAAAAGTCAATGTGTGACAGTCAGTGACTCAAGAGCAAACATACCTCTCTAAGGATCTCTGGCGGGAATCCAGTAGCCTCAAATGTCATAAATGGAGCAGGAACATTCTCCCCCTGGACATTTTCAAGAAATATAGGTTGGAATGTGACAAAGCTTTATAGAAACCAAGGGGTAAAAATGAGACATTGATCCAGAAAATCACTATTTTCCTAAATATTTGGGATATTACAACAAAGCATCACACATTTTTTGAATCCAACAACAAATCTTATGTTTTATGAAATATAGAGAAGTCAATAACAGCAACAAGCATGAACTATTTCAAATTCAAATATTTCTCTATGAAACTTCATTCTAAACAGGGTAATAAGAATACTTCCCCCTATTTTGTTTTCCTGTTGTCACAGTTAGCATAATAACTAATTAATCAGCGGTGTATGCATCACAATTGTGATGTCAGACTCATAGTTCATGTAAGCAACAAATTTTTTCTTTCATGCATTGTAAGAAATAAGGAACAGCAGCTGCACAATGAAAAATTATTAATGATGCATTAAAAGTATATTAAACTACATGCAGAACAGCATGTTAAGAATCTTTAGAGCAGCGGCAAGATATAGTAGAAAACCAGTATATAGAGAATATTTTAAGCTGTCAACTGTGTTTCAGATTTTAACATGATATATTATTAACTCCTCACCATAGCAGTGACTTCATGGTGTCGACGATATGCATCAGGGGAAAAGATGCCAGGAAAATCTGGGGGGCCAAGCATCTGGGATGGCGGCCTCATTGAAGCTTCATTAGGAAAGGGGACATGGTTATGAGGATTTGGCACTAAATGTGGAGGTGCCAAGTTATAACCACCAAAATTTTCTGGTCGTGGATACAATGGTCCATTACGCATGTCCTGCAGCATAAGATTACCAAAAGAGAGAGAAAAAAAGGAGTGAATTGATAACTTGAGAATAAAGGTAACTAGTCACAGAACAGATCAAATACATTATGCAATACAAAAATACATCATTGCCAGAAGTTTAAAGATTATTTCGATTCAAATAGCAGATAATAATAATAACATACAGTGGAAAAAGGAATCCACATGGTGTAATACTTAAGGAAACTTTGTGATTTACTAATGTTACATGAACTTATTCAGGCAGTACAAAGAAACAAATTGACATCATTACTTTAACATTTACTCCCTCTGTTTCTTTTTAGATGTCATTTTAAAGAAAAGCACGTAGACCAAGACAAAGAATGGTGTTGGCAGTAGCAGGTGAGAGACAAACAACTTCGCAGCAGCGCAGAGGGAAGAAACCAGAAATAGCCATTCCATTAGCAATTTTTAAAGGGTAGCAATGAGTAGGTGGACACCAGTAGTAAATGCATCTGCTGTTTTTATTCAACAGGTGGCAGAACGACAACTAAAATGGCAAAACTTTTGAACTCTAAAACAACATCTAAAAATAAAATGAGAGAGTATGTATGATGGATTGTTACCAGTGGATTTTGTGAAGGAGGAGCAGTAAGCTTTGGCTGCTGCTGAAGAGCACCTGTTCCATCAAACCTTCCATAAGAGTGAGCATCGTCTCTTTGGCCCTCACTATTACCAATATCAAAACCTATTGAAGGTCGAACTGGTGATGGACCACTATGATTTGGAACTGCAGGTACGCTAACCGCTTGGTGCCGGTAGTGTCCACGTTGCTGACCAGGTGGTAATGAAAAGCCAGTCTGCTTAGCTTCATGACCCCCTATGTCATCATCCTTCGACAATGAACCTGGCAGCACATGTGAAACTTGATTTAGCTGGGCACCTATATGACCATGATGTGGCAGTTTTCCGTGCTGAGGGTTGAACTGCGAGCCATGCTGTGTTTGAGCTTGTTGAGGGGTCATTTGAAGTCCTTGAGATTGAGAAACCTGGGGCAATTGTGAAGGCTGGACAGGTTGGTAGCTGGGTGATTGTTGAGGGTGTTGCACTTCACTCTGAGGAATCCTTATTCCTGGTAGCTGCTGACCTTGATTGTAAGCACCATGTGGAATTTGTGGCTGCTGGCCTTGACTGAAGGCAGATTGAGGAATTGCAGACTTCTGAGTTTGATCATACGAAGGTTGTGGAACTGGTGGCTGCGGACCTTGATTGTAGGCAGGTTGCGGCATCGGCGGCCCCTGAACTTGATTATATGAAGTTTGTGGCATTTGTGGCTGCTGGCCTGCTTGGTACGGATGTTGTGAGCCTGGATGTTGCTGCTGGGATTGCATATAAGGATTGTGTTGGTACGGCGTGTGTTGAGGATGCGTATTAGGATATTGAGGTGGCTGCTGTTGCATCTGTGGTTGCTGCTGCTGTGGCGGCTGATATGGCATCTGTTGTGCTCGAGGAAACGAAGCTTGATGTTGAGGTAAATGCTGAAATGGTGGTTGCTGGGCCTGGGCTGGCTGGTGCTGCCCAATCTGGCCTGCTTGAGGATAAATTGACTGACCAGGTAGCTCCTGGTGCAACACCTGTCCAGCTTGACCAAACTGTACGCTTGGGTGTGAAAAGGCTCCTGGAGCTCGTTCTTGAAGCTGAGCTGGATTTGATGGAGGAGGGCCTCCTGGCAACGGGGGTGCAGCGGCAGCCGGCTTCTCGTACTGTGTGACATTTGTCTCAGGATTCCAATAGTATAGAGTGGTGCCATCGATCAGCCCTTTCCAGGGCGCAGGGAGTGTTGGGTCATCAGACGCAAACCGAGGACCTGATGAATCAGCGGCGGCGGCCTCCGGAGCAGCCATGTCCTCGACCAAGAGTGTGAGTGTTCTCCCTCACTATACTGCAACCATAACGCGATGTCCTGCAGAGAAGTGAAGAATTTGATTTTTGTTTTAAAAAAATGATAGAAATTCAATTAAAAATGTCTCAGATCAATTAGACATCACAATTGTCTATAAAATGAATGAGAAAAAAAAATTTGGACAAATTTGTAGTACTTATGCTACATGCGGTCTTTAGTACTTATGCTACATGCGGTCTGTAGTACTTATGCTACATGCGGTCCTATATATATATATGAAAGAGAGGTGAGGTTCTCTACTTCTCTATGCTGCATCCACGCGCCTCTGAGTTGGAGAAAGGCAAGGGTAGGAAAGCGCTGGAAACCTGGTGGAAAAGGGGGCAATTTGCAGCACTTGAGCACGAGCGAGGTGAGAGGTCGAGGAGGTTGGGCGGCGGCGCGGGGCGGCGCTGATGGGGATCATTGGAGTGGGGAACGAATGATTCGGAATGAAACTATGCTCGATTTAGGGATCAGCACGGTCGATTTTCCCATCCGAAGCGACGCGCAGGCAGCACAAGGCTACGGCGGTAGCGAAACAAGCAGTACCAAAACGAATCTAATCTCGTGCGGTCGCGAAACTAGCAGTACCAAAACCGTCCAGAAATCCGGCGGCGAGGGACGGGGGCCGGGGTTACCAGATTGATAGTCGGGGTTGGCGGGTCCGGGAGTGAAATCGAAGCGAGACGCCTCAGCCGCCGGGAGCAGCGTGCAAGCGAGATAAAACCCTAGCTCCGTTCGCACTGGTGAGGGGCTGAGCGAAGCGAGGTACTCCGTACTGCCAGTCTGCCTCTGGGAGGAGAACTTGAACTGGGCCCAGGAACGGACCATTGAGACGAGGCTCAGACGGCCCACTCAATGAATTCATTCGGCCCAACCTCTTGGGCCTTTGTTTTCCATCCTCGACTATGAAGGCTTACTCAACAGGGCACGCCCATGCTCTGTTTTTCCATTCATCTTACTCCTACCATTGCATTAATTATTGCATGTATGCATGCAGCAGGAGAGCGAATTAAGAAGAGGTCCATCCCCAATTAGGCCGGCAATGGCGACCTCCGCGGCAGACCCAACAGCTTCGCCGAGCCGCCACCTTAAGTACGTACGTAGTAACATCGATCCTCTCTTAATTTGGGATCGGTCCGGTTCCGGTTGACCACCACCACCTAGCTATATCGATGGCACGGTGGCCACAAAAGCGCTGGTCCTCATGCTCCTCCAAATTATGGCCATTGCCGTCGGTGAAGCAGGAGCAGGCACCGCGACGCTGACGCAACCGTTGAACACTAAGCTTGATCAGGCGGCGGCGGCGGCGGCGAATGGTAATGCCGGCGCGTCAACGTTCAGCAGCTGGGTTGCGGCGAACCAGGAGAGCTACGCGATCAACGCTGCGCTGTACGCGAAGAAGTCCAAGGGCGACACGGGCAAGACCCTGGACGGGAGCCTGGCCGCTGCGGAGAAGAAGAAGGTGACGTGCGTCGTGGACCGGAGCGGGAAAGCCGGCAACTACCGCAGCTTGACCGCCGCGCTGGAGGGCGCCGTGCCCGTGGGTAACACCCGGCGCGTGATCCTGGAGCTGAAGCCCGGCGAGTACCGCGAGAAGATCATCATCAGGAGCACCAAGCCGTTCGTGACGCTCAAGGCGTCGGACCCGACGAAGCCGGCGGTGATCGTGTGGAACGACATGGCGGCGACGCTGGGCAAGGACGGGAAGCCCGTGGGCACGGTGGGCAGCGCGACCGTCGCGGTGGAATCCGACTACTTCGCAGCGCACGGCGTGGTGTTCAAGAACGACGCGCCGCTGGCGAAGCCGGGCGCCAAGGGAGGGCAGGCGGTGGCGCTGCGGTTGTTCGGGACCAAGGCGGCGCTGTACAACTGCACGGTGGACGGCGGGCAGGACACGCTGTACGACCACAAGGGCTTGCACTACTTCAAGAACTGCGTCATTAAAGGGAGCGTGGACTTCATCTTCGGGTTCGGGCGGTCGCTGTACGAGAGTTGCCACGTGGTGTCGGTGGTGAAGGAGGTGGCGGTGCTGACGGCGCAGCAGAGGACGAAATCCATCGAGGGCGCCATCGACAGCGGCTTCAGCTTCAAGAACTGCAGCGTCAGGGGCGTCAAAGGCGGGCAGATCTACCTGGGACGCGCGTGGGGGGACTCGTCGCGGGTGGTGTACTCCTTCACGGAGATGGGGGAGGAGGTGGTGCCGGTGGGGTGGGACAAGTGGAACATCGCCAAGCCGGAGACCACCGGCGTGTACTACGGTGAGTTCAGGTGCACCGGGCCCGGCGCCGACGCTAAGAAGAAGCAGCGCGTCGGATGGGCGCTCGACCTCACGGAGGAGCAGGCCAAGCCATTCATCGGGACGCACTACGTCTTTCGGAGACTCGTGGATCCAAAGGTTTTGATTCCTCTCAAGATTTTGATTCCAGCTCTGAGAGAGAATTAACTGTTTTGTAGGTAGACAGTTACTACAAATATTGCATCGATTGTATAGAAACTTGATACTGCGCAATGATGGACGTCGCTCGATCCTGTCCAAGATAATTAAAAGCGTGCATTTTTCGTGGCTCTGATCAGTTCCGTCCTCTTTAATCAACAGAGCTGACACACACACATTATATATATATATATATCTGATATCTATTTCCGGATACGCAGAGAAGGATCCTGCTGTGTTAATTTGTGTGGACAGAGAAAAGTACCTGATTTTTTTTTTCTGAAAGACACGCGGCAAGCGCTTACAAGTCAGCCTGAGGCCCCGCGAAAATCTGGCGCGCACCACACGCTGCTGCCACGTGTCACAGTGGGCTCCACGGGCAACGAACTGACACTCCTCATCTCCCGGAGCGCTCCAGTTCCCGCCACTCCTATCCATTCCACTCCCCGCCCCGCCCCGCCTCCCGCTCCCGGTAAAAAAAAAAAAA
>BCLF01000096.1:161616-220145 GCA_001602275.1 Zoysia japonica
AAAAAAAAAAAAAAGGAGAGAGAGAGAGAGGAATCGGTAGACGCCGAAGCGTGGTGCGGTAACTACGGAAATGCCACTCCCGGTCCCGGCCTTCGTTGTAGCGGCGGCGAAGCTCGCCGTCCTGGTGGCCGCCGCCGCCACGGCGGCCAACGCTGCATCCTTCGCGCGGTACCGCCGCCGCCACCTCCGCCGCATCCCCAACCCCATCGACGAGTCCGCCGACACCGTCGCCGACTTCCGCGCCCTGCCGCGCTCCGCCGCCGCTGGCTCCTCCGCAGGTCTCTCCGCACCTTCACCTTGCAACCCTAACTTTCTTCTAGTCAATTTTCTCAGTTCACTGTGTTTAGCGGTTTTGAAGGAACGGTATTTGAATTTGAGCGGTCGTTGATTTGGGTAATCCCTCTATAGAAACACAGCCGAACTTTTTTTTTGGTGAAATTGCTGACCGTTTTATACAAGAGTGAATCAAAAGAATTGACATGATGTCAGCCAATTGCTTGATGCGGAATGGCTGATGTAGTTTATTGTAAGGCTATCCGTAGATCAATGCAGTCAGTTGCTGTTCACTGGTACAATTTGCACAGTTTTCAGCCTTTTCCTCAGAAATTTGTTTTTTTTTTTTAACAATTGCACTTAACTGACTATTTACCATATAGGAGTAATACAGCATAAGTCACAAAATCCTGACCGGATGTCAAATTGTCTACAGAGGATGAGAATTTCTTCTTCGGGCTGGCAACCGCGCCTGCACATGTTGAGGACAGGCTGGATGACGCTTGGCTTCAGTTTGCAATTGAGCATTCCTGCGATGAAAAGGAGGCTGTGCGCGACCAGAAGCCGGCTGATGCGTTGATGGCATCTGCTGCTGGCGACGGGGGCTCTCAGGTAGCGACTAGAGGGGACGGAAAGTCTGAGGATAGGGACAAAAGGAAGCCGCTCAAGGTAGCCATGGAGGCTATGCTCAGGGGGTTCGAAACTTCTGTTGAGGGTGGGGAGTCTGGTGGCGGCGATAATTGCAGCCACAACGTTGCGGCTTGGCACAATGTTCCATGCCCGTAAGTAAATGAATATACACTTTTTAGGGCATATAATTTTTTAGAGAAAATAAAGTTAATAAATTAGTTTAGTTCTTCAAACTATAACTCAAGCGTGTTTAATTGTTTTCATTTTGTCACATTAAATTCATTACATTTGCAACGTTATTAAGTTAGTAAGGATGTACCATGTTTCATCTTAGTTATTTCCTCCAGGAGTCAAAAAACAGGAGAACCTAGTGTTTTTGTTTTTGAAAATTCTAGTTTCCTTCCTAACGTGGATATGTGACTATGTCAAAATTGATTTCATATTGAGAAATGAATACATACTTCTTCCTTTTATCCCAATTCTATTGTCAGTTCCTTTCAATGTTTCATTGTCTCGTCAATTATTGTTTTCCTAAGCAACCTTGTGCCTACTATGTTGCTTAACGGAAATGGACTCTCACATATGTGCAATTTGCACCTATTTCTTCAGGCACGAGAGACTTAGATTTTGGTCTGATCCTGATACTGAGTTGAAACTTGCTAAAGAAACTGGCATCAGTGTTTTCCGTCTGGGGATAGATTGGACAAGGGTGATGCCTATGGAACCAACTGAAGATTCCAAGAGCTCAGTAAGTCAATAGGTGGCACCTTTGCATTTCGAGTGCTTTCTCTGAACATTATGCTCTTTCATTTTCTTTGTAACATGTTACAATCTTCGTATTGGTTGAATATGACAGCCATCGTTTTTTCTAGGTCAATTTTGCAGCACTCGAGCGGTATAAATGGATCATTCAAAGAGTTCATGAATACGGCATGAAAGTTATGCTTACACTGTTTCATCACTCTCTTCCTCCTTGGGCTGGAGAATATGGGGGGTGGAAGGTGGAAAAAACTGTCAAATACTTCATGAAGTTTGTGAGGTATTCCTTTCTAGTCTGTCAATAATATTCCCTGAGATTTGTCTGCTCTATGGATCCACTTTATGCTGCGCAGGCTTGTTGTTGACTGTGTATCAGATTTGGTGGACTACTGGGTGATTTTCAATGAACCACATGTGTTTGTAATGCTGACCTATTGCGCTGGTGCTTGGCCTGGTGGAGACCCTAATGCACTTGAAGTAGCAACATCTGCTTTGCCTACTGGTGTATATAATCAAGCGTTGCATTATATGGCTATCGCGCATGCTGACGCCTATGATTATATACACTTGGAAAGGTACATGAAATGCTATTGCTCTATCAAACCCCCAAGAATCTGATTCGGATGCTTGGGTGTTGTGTTCCTCATATTTTCTAATTGTTCATTTATGGATTGACAGAAAGAATGCAAGGAAGCCAGTTGTTGGTGTTGCTCATCATGTATCGTTTACACGGCCGTATGGCCTTTTTGATGTTGCGGCTGTCACACTAGCTAATTCGTTGACCCTTTTCACTTTCATAGATAGCATATGTGATAAACTGGACTTCATTGGTATCAACTACTATGGACAGGTAACTCGAATACTAGCTGCTTTAAATAAATGGTTGGACCTTGTAAACAACAGGAGATTGATTACTCATTTTCATGCAGGAGGTGATATCGGGACCTGGCCTAAAGCTTGTGGATGATGATGAATATAGTGAATCTGGTCGTGGTGTTTATCCCGATGGGCTGTTCCGTATCCTGATTCAGTTCAATGAACGATACAGGAGCTTAAATATACCTTTTATCATAACTGAAAATGGAGTCTCTGATGAGACCGATCTGATTCGGAAGCCTTACATTCTGGAGCACCTATTAGCAGTATATGCTGCAATCATCATGGTCTGTTCTTGTCACTCATAACTAAACTTACTCTACTATATATTCTCAGCTAGTGAGCTAGATATATCGTCCAGTCTGATACACATTATTTTGAAGGGTGTGCGTGTGCTTGGTTATCTATTCTGGACAACATCAGATAATTGGGAATGGGCTGACGGCTATGGCCCTAAGTTTGGGCTTGTTGCTGTTGATCGTGCTAACAACCTAGCACGTAAACGTCGGCCTTCGTACTATCTCTTCTCCAAGGTAATCTTGTGATTTCAGCAAATCATACTGTAACCTGTTTACCCATTCTCAACGTAGGAAGTACATTTTTTATATTGTGTTATTTTTTCTCCGTGAAGGAAAATTTTCGTCTTTTGTCCAAATCCCTCTCTCATTTTTTTTGTGGACTTACATTTTGTAGCCCTTTAAGCAAGATGCATTTGATTTCCAGGTAGTCACAACTGGGAGGATTACAAGACAGGATAGAGCGTGGGCTTGGAGGGAACTGCAACAAGCTGCACTTCAAAAGAGAACACGTCCATTTTTCAGGGCAGTAGATAAAAATGGTCGGATGTATGCAGGTAGATTTCATTCTTTCAAACATTCTTATGTAGCAGTAATTGAAGTTATCTATATTTAGTGGTTTTTTTCACCCAAAAGAACTTGATAGGAAGAAGTCACGAGCATCTATGACTTGATGTAGAACATGTCAGTAGCTCTTGTAGCTTCAGAATCAAGATTGATTTCACCTACTGCATTAGGATGTTTTTAATATGTTTCATCTTTGAATTAGTCGTAAGCCCTTTGCAGTTCAGTCATTATTGAATTATCAAAAGGCCTATGGGAAAGCCAAAAAATAATGATAATTTTATGAAGGAGACCCACCTTTTCTACCTCCACTGAATCACCGCGGTCCTCTTTTTGCTCATGTAGGAGGACTGGATCGGCCTATTCAGCGACCTTTCATATTGCGGGATTGGAGATTTGGTCATTATGAAATGGAAGGGTTGCAGGATCCTCTGAGTCGCCTTTTAAGATCCATTATTTCACCAATTTCGCTCAAGAAGAAGATGCATTACATTGAGGATGATGCCATTTCTTATTCTTTATCCTTTTGATGCCTATTACTCTAATTGGTGTGTGAAATGAATCTAAAAATTATTTTCCTTCTTTTTTTTTGTGTACATATATTACCTATATTGGCTCACATATCCTAATTCTTTTGTAGGTAAGTAGGTTAGTTTGTTCTGTAAATGAAGTGAATAAAAAGGTTATGGAAATAGAAGTTTCATTACAACATCGTTCAGTACTATTTATAATGACAGTAAGTTGTTACTTGCTGTTCTATTTATTTTTCTCTGGAACTTGTTAATGATTTAAATTATTAATTTACTGAAAGATGTGGCTGATATGCTGTCATGTTGATCAGCATCACACTATCTTGGATTTTACCAATCAAAGTATCATAATTATGCCCTTAAATTATTAACTGAAGATGCTTCCAGGGGTAATGTCTAAGTGAGCATTTGGGCAAAGGAACACTGTTATCAATCTTTTCTATACAGTATACATACACCGAGGTTTTTGCACGTAATTCATGTGAAGACTGCTATTTCTGGTCCAAATCATTACAACTATCACGTGTCAACCCAACCACTGTAATTTGATTCTATATCTTATTTGAGGCACACTAGTTTTACAAATATGTGATATAAACATTGACAAAATATCCTGAACATATATGTCCATGATTGGTCAATCATGAGCAGTCTGTTAGTTCAACAGAATTACCTCTTTATAATATCATATTTCATGGAGATCATCATCCTCATGTCATGGAGTATTTGGAAAGTGAGGAATGACTAGAGTTTTCAAAGCATTGATCCAATAGTTGGAACTTGTCAAAAAAACTTCGTTAAGGAGTTTGAATCTATTACCCGTAGAGTGAAAACAAATATTTCCCTAGAATTCAGGAATGCTAGACTCTCTCTACTTCCCTTTTGCCTTTTTTTTCTATTTCTTCTGGTTTCCTTTTAATTTTTTAAAAAAATAGGTTTTCATTTAATGTTATTGAATTTGTATGACTATCTGCCTTCCTTTTATTAATATATTTTAATCAGTTGAATATTTTTACCCTCCTATTCATTCAAAAAAAATTATCATGGTTCACAGTTGCTGTAAGTAAACTAAAAAATTTAGAAAGTAAGATTTATAATACCACACTTAAAACTTGTAAGCTAAGTACCTTGTACAGACTCACTTGTCACATAGCTAGTATGGGCCTTGCCTCAAACAAAATAACATTTGTTAGCAGAAGGTCCAATGATAGGCAGGACTCATTAAGTGAAGTTGACACTAAATCACTCATGTTGATAGGAAAGGATGTTTGGTTGGATAAATGAATTTGTCCCTGCTAGGGTGGGTGTAGTACAAGAGATGGGCAGGTTTCATAGGACATTAACATGCATAAACGGATATGCCTAACTGCATTGGCTACTTTGATGTATTCGGTGCGATCAATGCGGATCTATCCTCCTGCACGAGCTCATGGATCCATGTGCTTTCTAACTTCCTCTAAATTTAGCACTTCCTAATCTTACCATGATATGTGCTGGTCTTTACTGGACCTTCGGGACCGTCCTTTGAGGCCAGGTATGTTTGTTTGATGGAGACGGTCCACTATGTACCTATGCAATTATATAAACGCTCTATATGTACAATGCAATTTATGGTATAAACATATAACTTAGGAAGAAAAACCTCCGTTTTTAGCAAGAATTGGCTATGTACTTTCGTGCAACTAAATCTTTCTGAAGCTGAACTGCCTACGTAACACTTTTATGACAAGAAGAGGTAGTGTGGATGAACCAAAGAACATTATGGTCTATACATAATGTTAGTCTTAGTTTTTTTTACTATCCTCCAATGCTCTTAGATACAATCCTAGGATTTTGATTCTATCATTAGTGCAACAATCCTCATAACTTTTCTTGATATTTCCCTTAACTAACTCTGCTGCCTCTTACCTTAAGCCTTTTATTTTTCAACGCAAGCCTCTTAACTTATTGGTCAACCTTTTAGACATGCACCTGCAATTACCTGCTAAAATGTGATACCCATATCATAAGAGATAATAAATGATTGCAAAGATCATTTAATGATAAGATACCCAATTAGATTTTTTGTTCCTTCTTATTCTCATATTTTTATGTGTTTTCCTCTGAAGGAAAAAAAAAAGAAAATTAAAAAGTCATAACACTCAAAATATTATTTTCTTAGGAAAGAAAGTGAAAAGAGAAGAGGCCCTGTGATACTCATAATATCTCTGAAATTAAAAGGGAACAGGAAAAAACAACATTTCGTAGAAGCCCACAAGGTTTATATTGATAAGACCTATTGATGTAGAGGATGCAGTACATGAATGGAGGCTAAGTTGGTTGAATTACAACACTATAGATTCCGGGGCATGCATTCAACAGCAGTATGTAAGAACTTTAGACAACCACCTTTCAAAATACATAAGCATACAATAAAGCAGAAGTTCAGCCATTATTTAGATATGCAGGATTAATAGATTGATGATGAGCATGAGCCCAAATCCCAATGGATCAGTTGTTCCTGACAACTTGTTGAGCTCTTTCCATGAGGACCACTGGTTTCGGCGCAGCACAGTTCATCTTCACATTTTCCATCTCTGGGATATGGAAAGCAGATGTAGGGAAGGTCTTAGAAATCCCAACAATGCTCTTGCAGATGAGCTTCCCAGTTGCTGGTTCATCAAGAGCAATCTCCTCCACTGGGACCCATAGCAGAAGCTCCCTGGTCTTTATCCCTTTGATCTTCTTGATCCTTCCCTTCTCTGCATAGCCGGTGATCTCAGTGCCATAAGAGACTACTCTTCCTAAACTCTGGAATGTGTGGTCAACTCTCTTCTTTTGCTTGAGCCACACATACCCAGTTTCTTCGACATAACCGCACTCGATTATGTCCTTTAACGGCAGCAGTCCATTGGGGAGGCCTGCTTCCTTGAGCAAGAGATGTGCACACTGTTGGCAGATCTCATCACCATAGTAGACCTCAGCCTTGGCCTTGAGTTCATCGGTGATAAGAGCCATTGTTTAAGGGCTATCCTTCTTTCTCCCACTCACTCTTTTCCTTACTTTTCTTTTCTCTTTGCTCTGGGGCAGTTTTTTTGAGGTTTAGCTTTGTATGGTTTTGCAGCGCATGACTGGCTTTATATAGGAAGTGCCTTGCCTAATTGTGCCCCATCATGTATGCGATTTTCCATCATACCATTGTCTATTAAGGACATGACAATATATTATGATCATAAAACCTGTAGGGTCCTCTTCTTGAGGTCACTGTTGTAGTAGTGCAAAAATATCTTCTTATATAGAGTACAAGGTGATCCCATCGAATTGATACCATGTGATCAGTCGTGACTTCAAGTTTTCCACTGGTTATGGTAATTTATATTACTTTAAATCCATTTTATTTCTCTATAGAAATGAAAGGCTGCAACACTTCTTCTGGGAATGATGATATTATAAGAGTAACTGAGTGGGTAAATATTCCATTTAAGCTACCAGTCACAAATTCCAACAAATAAAAGCTACCTTCAAATGAGATGAGAATGATATTGATGCCCCGTGTTTCTCTCTTTTATTGGACTTCCGTAACACACTTATTAATGTCTTATGATATCCGGTTAAGTGGTGTAGAATAGAATTTTCATACTTAGCTAAACTGTGACTGTAAATATGCATAAATCAAGCGACACAAATATTTTGCCCTTTCTCTTTTCCTTTTCCTTTTAGCTTATATAGGAACTTATTCGATGCTACAATTAGAATTCCTATTGCCAAAATGTAGGTAATATGTGAATTAAGTATATCATTTGACTTGGGAGTCTAGTAACGTGTGGTGGGAAACATACAATTTACCTAAAATCAGCAGATTTTATTCAATACAGTTTTATCCTTACACTTGAGCCCCTGCTGTACCCAACTGTGAGCCGCTCTAAACTGCCAACCAACTAATGCTACTGCAGCTCTTCCCCTACTGCCCAACGCCTGACATCTCAGTGCCTGAAACAGCACATGGAGGGTATTCAATGCTGTAACATATCAGCTTGAGATCTGGCGTTCATTTTCTTCATGGATAATGCAGTCAATCTTTAAGTCTTTCATTTGAACAACCCCTCACAGCCCGGTCTGGAGTGAGGTGGTGAAGAATGTAAGGGACCATTTTTTCTCTTCTCTATAATATAAAGATACACAGCTCTCATGCATATTCGAGAAAAAAAAATTTCTTGCATTTAATTTTATTACCTAACATTACAGCAGAAGACAGAATTGAGCTGTGTCTCAATTGAATTTGGTCAGGGCTTTTTTTTTTCCCTGTATAGGCTAGGTAACTTAGTACAATCTAGCTGTTTCATCTTTTGTACGAATAGTTTGAATGACTCTCGCAATCTTTGTTCTCTCTGTCATGTATGACATTGCCGCTATGTGTAGGCCCCCCCCCCCCCCCCCCCCCCCCCCCCCCCCCACAACTACGCATTATTGCCTTCATTGTCCTGCATGTGCCTAGTTTCTTCCTTCGGTAACACGGTATCGGAAACCCTCCGATTCATGAATCTGGAGGTATCATGTATGATTGTTGCATAATGAAAGTGGAGGGATGGGCGCACGGTGCATTTCGTTTGGTGGTCGCCATTCAAGTGGGAAATCAGGTTGACTGAGATCATGTCACTAGTGGCACTGTGCTGTCTTTTAGCTGTGCTTGATCTTTTCCAGCAAATTTTCCATCACATGGCTTCCTGAGCTTGCTGCTAGTGTACTTGTTGCCGAGTGAATCACTGCAAGAGGTGGATGTGGGAAAAGGTTAGAAACGGCAGGAGGTACATGATGGGGCAAGTACATGCATGTGCTTAGTTAATATACCTTAATGGCGATGTGTCTTCCCTCCTGTCAACCCAGCCAATTGGCCTGCAGCTCTCATTTATGTAACTATAGAATTAGATGGAGTGGTACCATTCCCTGTTTGTTGCCAAGAATTGACTAGTGATGAAGAAAACAAATTCCATGAGACCATACTGTTTTTGCAAAACAATGTAAGGAAGAATGTCGACCAGCACTCAGAGGTTACATATCTTATACAGTCTCGTTTCACATTTTTTTTTCAGATAATGCAGACTTCCTGCTATATATTTAATGCTCTAATGTAGGAGTTTGGTATTTTTCTTTTACAAACTGTCTATGAAGTGAAAATATTGCGGTAAGATCTTTATTTTTCAACACATCTGGGTAAGAATGTAAAGCACCATCAGTTTATCGGAAGGCATTCTCTGGACCAGGCTGCCCCTATTGGTTCCAGGACGCAAATTTCACTCTCTAAACCTTTAATGTCCTTCATTTGCAATAAAAATTTAAGTGCAAGCAAAAATATGTCATTTTTTCGTTCTCAGAATTACATTTATGGGTGCATGTTAGAAATCTTAGGGTGCTGGTCCAACTTTTCTTTTCTGCAGTACATTTTAGGAGCAGTAGGTAGAGTAGCTGCTAGTACAACAACATATCCGATCAGCTGTATTTTGTACTTTGTTATGGCGTCCTTCTAGATATCACAGTATCAGACTTTCACGGAGCAGGAGGAGCTGAAATCTCCACATTTCTAATTGTGAGCTTTCACAGACAGATAGTAATGTTTACGTGGCATTTACATGCAAATTCGTTCTTATTGTGAGTTGCGAGTCTTGACCATATTATCATTAGAAAAGTGCAAATTATCCTGGTTCACATATACATCATCTATATTTAGTTGAGTGCCATTCTGATTTGCCAATAAGATTTTTTTAGCTACTCAAATTATGTGGCAATGTGCATTTATGTTGTTGTTTCAATATCACATTTATGTGTGTTGGCATCCAGAATTCAGGGCGGTAATGGTGCTATAGTGCTTTTGCAGGGACCCATGGACCTCAGTGGCTGAGGACACTGGAACACTGTGGGCTTGTCCGTGATTCATAATCATATTGCTGATGCTTTCATATCACATCCAGATGGTGATTGAGCCTGCGAATCTTGAGAAAGCCACACTTGTTCCAACCGGCAACAGTCAGCATCTCAATTCCTGAAGTCGGCGGGCAACAGCGTGATACTGTTGGAGCACGTTGATTTAGTAACTACTACACTTATTATTTGCTAGAATTACACCTACATGTTATTGAATTCAGCGTAAACCATTGAAGCAAGCAACTGAAGAAGAGCAAGCAGCATGGGGAGAAACCAATACGGCCAGATCAACACCCATCATGTGCATGAATCCTGCTCATCTCTGGAGAAGTTTGGCATTACAGTGACATGTTCTGAATGGTGGCTTTCGTTTATACTTCCTATGCAGGCAAACACAAGCAGATGTCACCATCGCAACTGTTACTCATGTATAGTTTATCTCCTTCTTTAGTAGGATGAATTCATGATTTGGATGTGGAGATTTAACTAGGGCTGATCATCCTAAGTTGGTTCCAATGTCCTCCTCTAAATAGCTGATGAGTACATTGCTTGTCTCTATCTCATGTACTACTAGTTCATTTATTCGTACGTGCGTTACTGTGCATGTTTATTCTCCATCAGGATTAGTATTCAAGTGTAAGTAGCAACAATATACAGAGATAACGTTTTGTACGATCCGGCACGCTGTGTTGATCAGTGATCAGTAGCTAACGTGAGCGTTCGTGCCCAACACCTCTGCAGGGAGGAACTTGCAGTCACCGTTCATGCGGTTGCACAGGTCACGGAGAGAAGAAGCTGAGGAGGATGTTGGGAAAGAAAGTATGGCCTAGAATTCAGATCGCAATCCAACTAGCTAGGGGTCGCGGCGTGGAGATTCCGGCCCACTTTAGGGCCCTGTTTGGATATATTTTAGAGGAATTGAAATTCTATTTGGCCTTGGGAATTTAACATTTCATAACTTTTTTAAACTCACAAATAAACTTATCTCAAATTTATAAGGTGAAAGATAAAAATAGATCCAACTTATAGCATACTTTTTAATTCACTTCTCTCTTTAACTTACTTCTCTACAATAAAAATACAACATATAAGTATGTTCTTTATATGTTTAACAATAAATATACAAATATATTCTATATACAACTATATTAATTTAATTAATCTATGTTTAAATTGTAATTATTAGAATAAATTCAATTCCAAAGATCCAAACGGGCTCTTAGCATAATCGCAATCTGTGAAGCCACGCATCTCACAACCTTTTTTTTAAAGATAATTCTCACAACTAGAGCTGGGATTCGGGCGTGTCAGGTCGGCACGGCACGTCCAGTCGTGCTTCGAGCCGAATCGTGCCTTGGGCTGCCAGCCCATCGTGCCTTGTCGGGCCGTACCGGCAGGCCCAATGTGCGCGAGAATGCGGCCCAAGCACGTCACATGACGGCAGGCCGCTGTCACGACCTAATTTCAGTGAAAGCGCCCATCACGAAATACAATTTCAGTATAGCGAATGCGTACCTTGCTATTTAAACAAATAAAAAGGACTTTTCTCAATTTTACATCTTTTAAGTTACAATGAATTTTGAATTCAAATTTGTTGTGTGGTTGTTTCAAGGAAAACCTAACCTATAGGAAATTTGAAAATAAAAAAATATATTTGTGTGAATTTTTGTTGAAATATTAGAAAGCCACATACAAGTTATTAGTCTTTTACATAAATGAGGAGTCTTTCAAACTTACACAATTTTAGGTGTTTCAAAAAAATCATTTAAAATTTTTTATGCGTGGAGGTGTACAAGTTCTATATGTACACAAAAAATAGTTTAAAAATTCAATTGTTCTTAAGATTTACAAAAAAGTGAAGAGAATGTTAAATAGTGGCCATTCCTAAATCAACCGACAAGTACAAAATGAAAAATACATAAGCATGATGAAAACAAATCCTGATGATAGACATGATTTTTAAAAAATTTTAGGAAAAAGAATCATCCCATTTGGACAACATATGCCGAAGATACACAAGTTTCAAATTTAAAATCTGAATCAAAAGAAAAAATGGACAACAGCACATGAACACAGCATCGAACAAGCACCTCAGCGGCCGCTCACATCCATCTGAGTCACCCAAACACCTCGGCGGGGCTCTAGTCACACCAGCCAGATCGACGCGACTTGCGTGGACTCCAACTGGAGCCCGTGGCTGACGGTACCATATCGCGCCGGTCCAGGAGGAGTGAATTCTACACAGATTGTGCCACGACGATTAGCGTGACTGAAACGGTCTAGATTTTGAAAATATAGTTTCGCACGGTTTTTTAAATATTAATTAAAAAAAGATTAAATAAAAAACTCCAAAGTCCTGTCGCTTTGCTAAAGTCAATCGTGACCTAAGTTGCCTTGACGATTGAATTAGTGGGTCATGAGTCATGACAGCATGCGCCGGTTCATTTTTGTACATGCGGGCAGATGTCGTGCCGGCCCAGGCACAGCCCAACTTCCGTGCCGCCCGTCGGGCCTAAATTCTAGGCACGGCACGGCCCATGCTACAGTTCCATGCCATCACGACCCGCATGTTGTTGTGCCGGGCCGGGCATTGGGTCGGACCATTTTTTCTGTGTCATGGGCCACACGGTTTTGGCCCACTCAACTCCCAGGACTACTCACAATCTTGGAAGCGCACACTATCTTCATCTCTCCCCTCCGATTTGATCCCCAACCCGGGCAATGGCAGAGCTAGATGGAAAATTTACAAAGATTAGTCAGCTCACCAGAAGTAAGTTGATAGATCAATTTGATAAATACATTAACGATGAAATATATTATATCTGCTCATGTATATTATTAATCCTGGCCACCGCGCGCGGCCTCGCTGCCATCACAATGGTAGATTTTTATCGGCTATTCCATGGTGCGTGTGGATCAAAAGACACGATGTGCGTACTAGCCAGCTAGAGCTAATGAATGAAGCTAGCTATAGAACAGACGTCACATTCGTGTCAAGTCCTTTGGAATAATTTCCTTGTGAATTAATACGGCCCATCGCTACCGTTAAGGCCCCTTTAGACTGCATCATGAAATGAAGCATGAGAAGGAGCCTGGAGTAGTTGGCAATGAAACTGCATGCTCCTCCATGCTCCTGTCCCCTATACTCCTAGCCTGTTAGCTGTCAAAACATGTGATGCGGATGCAGGCACGGAATGAAGAAGATTCAACAATGAGCAAAAGCAGCAGAACATTATGCATGCAAACTAGCTTGATGTAAAATTATTTCTCTTGGTCTGCCATATACACAAGACTAAAGCTAGTACTAGATTTCCATTGCTCCCTATCAGTATATTAGAGTGACTAGATAGTCGAGTCTCTCGAGTATATCCACGCTAACTCAACCTAATAGCTTTCTTCCTACCGTAAGATATACTAACGGGATTTGATCAAGAACATTTATGCTTATGCAAAGCTTGTCCAATACTTTCTCTGTTCTTCTGAAATTGTTTTGAACAACATAAGAGAGCGATTGGGATTGGTAATTTCTGCTATCACCACCACCACATATACTATCCCTGCATCTTTCTTTGTTTACTGCGATGCCATTATTGTACAGACACAATACATGATGGATTCAACAATACATTTACGATCATATGTTAGTTTTGCAATTTGACAATTAATTACGATCATGTGATCAGGTTGTCACTTAATATATCACACCATAGGTGTTAGTAGTGCTATGCATAATTTTATTGACCAGCATATGCAATTGCAAGTCACTATATGCATATCGTGACAAGGTTTAGTCACCAAAGTGTGACAAAGGTTTTTGAAAAAAAAAACTTTATGGTAAATAGTATTGCACATATTGTGACTAAGTATATTGGTGACTTAAAAACATTCTTAGTGTAATTTGTTTTATCATTATTGTGGATATGACCTTTTTACTCTCGACAATTTCATGCATCACGTTAATAATTCACCATATAAGTGGTGAAATTGTTGCTTGTAGAAAACATGCCATCAAATCTGCCCCTCATGAGTGCGGCTTCTCCTTCAAGACACGCATCATTGAGGGTGTGAGAGGATACAGATCTTTTTGGGCAGGGTCGACATGCCCTTTGTGTACTCTTACAGCAAGATAGACAAGGAGGTTGTGCCCCTAATCTATGGCTTGGACAATGTCAAGACACCCAAGTGGTATGTATAACGCATAATACAATTGTACAATATTACAATTAAGATAGTATAACTACATGTATTCTTCACGTACTGCATTCACTTGTTTCATTTTGTGTAGGGGAGAAATCTTTGGCATTTTTAAGTGCCATGAGCCTCATTTGGTGGCCAAGCTAGCAACTGTTCTTATTATGACGAGGCCAAGCTTTTTATCGTGGCATACTTCATCTCGGGAGACATGAAATTGTCGAGAGTAACAATTTCACGGTATATGATGAATTATTAACATACACGTAATTGTCGAGGGTAAAAAAAAAAAAACTCATATCCACAATAATGATAAAACAAAATTACACAAAAATATTTTTAGTCACCAATATGATCACAATACGTGGTGGTGGTGATTACCAATCCAAATCGCTCTCTTCTTATATTTGTCTTCTCCCTTCCGGAATACTCCATCCATTATGAAATGTTGTCATCGGCTAGCTAGTTCGAAACACTTTCAGAACGGAGAAAGTATTGGACTAGCTTTGCATAAGCAAAAATTTTCGTGATCAAATAATATCCATGTTATGGTAAGAAGAAATCTAGGCTGAGTTAGCTTGGATATGGGTACTCGACTAGCTAGGCAGTCTAATATACTGATAGGGAGCAATGGATGTCTAGTAGCTTATGTTTTGTCTGTGTGGCACAGCAATTGAAATCATATTACAGCAAGCTAGTTTGCATGCAGAATGTTCTGCTGCCTTTTGTCCTTGTTGAATCTTCTTCGTTCAGTGCCTTCATCCCCATCACATTTTTTTTTTTTTTTTGTAGTTTGGCCGTCACTTGAGCTCTGTGTGTGGGTGTGTCTATATATTGGCAGCGATCGCTGCAGCGTAGTTAGCACAGCATCCATCTGCAGTATGGGTAGCAAGGTGCTTTTGCTGTTTATGCTTTTTTCTGTCGTGACGGCTGCCAATGTTACCACCCAGAGCGGCGGTGAGGATCCATCATCATTGCGGCGCCTTCTGGCGGAGACGGTCGGCGGCGGCAGCTGGCCTCCGGCTGCGGACGTGGTCGTGGCGCAGCGAGGCGACGGCAATTTCTCGACGATCTCAATGGCCTTGGAAGCCGCACCAGCAGGGCAACGACGCTACGTCATCCGTGTGAAAGGAGTTTACGACGAGACGCTTAACATCACGAGAAGAAACGTCGTTCTCATTGGCGAAGGGGTCGGAAAGGCGGTGATCACGGGCAACAAAAGGAACGCTACAGGCACCAAAACGTATCTCACGGCGACCGTCAGTAAGTAATTTGCAGTTTGAGTAGGTCATATAGTACTAACTAGCTGCATGCATGCTACATGGATGCAGGATGTTCTTATTTCCCTCTTGTTCCATTATCGATCTTCCGTAGTATAACTGAATTAACTGATCCATCTGTACGTCTTTTGTGTCACTCCTGCTGCTTGCCGCAGACGCTCTAGGACACGGTTTTGTGGCCCAGGATTTGACGATCCGGAATACGGCTGGTCCGGAAGGCAACCAAGCCCTTGCTATCCGGTCCAATTCCAACAGATCCATCATATGCAGATGCAGGCTGGAGGGGTACCAAGACGCGGTGTGTGCCGAGAACAATCTGCAGCTCTACCTGGGTTGCGACTTGTATGGCACGGTTGATTTTGTGTTCGGCAATGCCAAGGCAGTTTTCCAAAACTGCCGCCTGATCGTGCGCCGCCCCAAGATCCCAGGAGCTCACAACGTCATTACCGCTCAGGGCCGCAACAGCCCCGGCCATGAGTCTGGTTTTGTATTCCAAAACTGCACGGTGCAAGCAATGGAAGGAGAGAACCTAACGGTTGTCGAAACCTATTTGGGGCGTCCATGGAAGAACTTTTCTCACGTCGTATTCATGGACTGCTTCCTCGACGACGTGGTTACCGCCGCCGGTTGGGTTGCGTGGAAGAAAGGTGAGGAGGTGTGGAGACGACCAAGAGGACCGTGTCCTACTCAGAATTCCGCAACCGAGGCCCCAAGGCGGACACATCCCAACGCTTCACATGGGAAGGTTTTCATGTTCTTACTGATGCTTCAATCCAAAGGAGGCCCAAACAGGCTGAGGCCTATACACTGGACCGCTTCATCAACGGTAATCTTTGGGTGCCGCGCAATATCCACTACAACAACTAGATATAAGTACCACTAGATATAAGTACCAAGTGTGGTATATATAATAATGCATGCAACACTGCAGTAGCCGATGCATGCCACCAGGTCCGTCTGTTTAACTAAATACCTAAGCTAGCTGTGTGTGTGTGCTGCACACCTATCCATTATGCTTCTACCTATGTACTAGCTATCGATGTGTGTATGATCGATATATGGATCCATCCATAAACATGTGGTCTTTCATCCATTACTATATTTTAAATAATGAAAAAGTATTCCCGCTTCTGAGTCACCACACACAGCTCCGCAGCTGATAAATGAAAGAAGAGCAAATTAACCATGACAAAGTCTATTATTAAGATTCCATCTTCATGAGAAGCAAACAGCTCTAGCACAGTGATTTCTAGTATTTTGCTCCCCGTTTTGGGCAGGATGGACATGCCCGTTGTTTACTCTTACAGCAAGATAGACAAGGAGGTCGTGCCCATAATATATGGCTTGGACAGCGTCCAGACACCCAAGTGGTATGTACAACACATAATACAATTGCACGGTCTTCATTCAATGTTGCAAGTAAGATAGTATAATTATACATATTCTTCACATACTGCATTCACATATGTTATGATCTATTTTATCATCTCGAAAAATTTGATCTTAAGATTATGCTTGTGTATTAAAAAAAACAAAGAAGACAAATTTCATGAGGGGATAAATTGACCTAAAATCATGTTTTAATGAGGTGAAATAAACCAAAAAATAGTTTAGAGGGTAAATAAGGGGGTAAATTCCCGCGTTTGAGTTACCGCACACAGCTCCACAGTTGATAAATAAAAGAAAAGCAAATTAACCATGACAAAGCCTATTATTAAGATTCCATCTCCATGAGAAGCAAACAGCTCTAGTGCAGTGATTTCTAGTACTTTGCTCCCCGTTCTAAATGACTCCTTTTCTTTGTCGTCATTCTGCAGTAGTGCCCAAAAGCACATCTAATATGTTCCCTTTAAAATTGTCTGTATAAAAGATAGAGTAAATTTCACAAAAACTACATGTATTCTACTAATATTATCACAAAACTACAGATTTAAAACTTAGTTTCAAAAAACTACATAATTGCTACAGTAACATTTCAGAAGCATTACACAGAATGTGTAGTTTTGTGATAAATTGAATATAAAATATGTAGTTTTCAAATAAACTAGATGCAAAATTTGTAGTTTTGTGATAAATTAGATACAAAATCTGTAATTTTATGAAATTATAGCTTAAATCTGTAGTTTTATGATAATAGTTGTAAAATACCTGTAGTTTTGTGAAATTTACTCTAAAAGATAAATGTTTACCATTTTCAAAGGAAAAATCATTTTGGCATCTACAAATTGCCCAACATAATGCAATTGTTCCAACTAGAGTCATATTTTTCTCCTTTTTTTACCAAAATTTGAAAGCTAATTTCCTAGCATATGAGAAACTGATTTCGGTTGAGTCAACTCAGTAGCTATATAAACAGTCCACCAAATTGTTCTTGCATGGTGACAATAAAAAAAATGACAATAAAAAAAATAAAAGATATACATTGATTGAACCGTAAATTGTCCATTTCGCAGGTTCCGTATAAACTTATCATTCTCATTATTTATATTTATGAGAGATACCTTAGCTACTAGGTCAAGCCAGTCTCGAAGCTTATTTCCCACCAACAATCTCCGAAATGAAATATACAGAAGTGTTCCTATTATGTTGGCAACTATACCATGCTTATGAATTCCAATATTATAAGAGGGAAATGCTGGGATATAGCTCTTTTAAAGGAGGATTTCCAATCCAAATGTCTTCCCAAAATATCGTTTGCAATCCATTATTAACTTTAAAGGTTCCATATAAAAGAACATGGTCTTTTATTTTCATAAGGCTTCCAAAAATGGAAATCATTTGGTTTTACATGCACCTGTGTTAAAGATTTTGGTCTCAAATATTCATTTTTGAGTAAAGAATGCCACATTCCATCTTCACTAAACAAATTTATTATCCATTTGCTTAACAAATTGATGTTTTGGATTTTTAGATCTATAAGTACATGCTTGCTTCGCATAATATTTCATAAACTATTGTGCTTACCATATCCATTATCTAATTTTACTCAATATTAAGATCTTTTTGGGCAGGGTGGACATGCCCGTTGTTTACTCTTACAGAAAGATAGACAAGGAAGTCGTGCCCATAATCCATGGCTTGGACAGCGTCCAGACACCCAAGTGGTACATACAACGAATAATATAATTGCACGGTCTTCGTTCAATGTTGCAAGTAAGATAGTATAATTATACGTATTCTTCACGTACTGCATTCTCTTGTTTCATTTTGAGTCGGGGAGAAATCTTTGGCATTTTTAAGTGCCATGAGCCTGATTTGACGGCGAAGCTAGCCACTAGTCTTAATTATGGTGAGGCCAAGCTTTTTATCTGGACACACTTCATCTTGGGAGACTCGTGGATCCTCTATCTGCCGCCTGCTGAAGAACCAAATAATAACGATAGATCGTAAATTGTGTTGTCTATGCATGCAATGTACTAGGTCATCCTTATTTGATTATTAATATGTTGCCCTTTATTTTTCTTGTCATAAGTTTTTTAAGGACTGATGGAACATGCATCATATCAATGTCAATGCCTACCAGACGCAAATAATGAGAGATTTTATTCTGTAAAAGCACACAATGTTTGTATTGTGTCGTGCATATTTTTATTATTAATCCGGTGCACTTTATTTTACTCTTTATAAGTATTTGAAGACGCTAGCTAGCAAGGCTACCATGCAGTACAGATTAATAGTAACAAATATTAGATGAATTGATACAAATCAAAGTGAGTCCTAGTATGTTAATGATACTAAGTATATTTCCCGGCACCTTTCTGTGTTTATGTGAGGTTAAAAATTATAAAGTTTCATTACGCATATCATACCCTAATCCATTGAATCATATTCGAGTAAGATGATATTTGGCTACATGTACTTTCGGAGTCTTGTCAACTGTCATCCTATAAATCAGGATCCAGAACTCCAAGTATAGAAGTGAATCACATTAGCAATTACTCCCAATGAAGATTGAGGGAGAAATATGTCGCCATGCTACTTATGTAAAATAAAAGGAGCAGCGTACTTTTGTAAATTGTACATCACTTTGGAGCATGAAGAGATATATGTGTTTTTAATGCAAACAAAAGAAAACTAGCAAAACCGCCGTGAAAACACTTTTAAATGAAACTGCTGAAAGAGAACTCCAATTTATTTCATTGCAGAATAAACTTCAGGCACCATTTTTGGCATTGATGTATTTGCATGCACACATAAAAAAAAGTCAATATCTCATCTTATACACAGAGCTACAACTTAGGAACTTCACAAATCGCAGTCCTAATATTGTAAGGTATTATAAAACCATACAAAATAAGCTTTTATAAAGAAGTTTCTAGATAAAAAGGATCTTCTAAAAACTATAAAACCAAACTACAAGAGCACTAATTCTTGTTGTCGTGCCTCTGTTAGTGGAACAACTAACACTACAAGAAAATGAGGATTTTGTCACCAAGTTTTTGTGACCAAAAAATTTGGTCAGTAAAAGTTTTTAAATAGTCACCAAGACTTGTGTTATGGTGGGTATATATTTTCACTAACCAAGGTGTATGATTACTGGCTGCTAAATATATGTAGGTATAAGGTCTCCAGGTTGTTATAAAATTTATTGACCCGCATATGCAATTGTTGGTCACTATACGCATATAGTAACCAGGTTTTAGTCGCCGAAGTGTGCCAAAGGTTCTAGTCAGAAAAGTGTGACAACAGTTTTTGAATAGAAAAAAATACTTATAGCAAATAGTATTGCACATATTGTGACCAAGTACATTGGTGACTAATTGACATTTTTCTTGTAGTGTAATTTGGTTTTTGTCATTATTGTGGATATAAGTTTTGTACTCTCGACTTTCCTGTATCCTGTCAATAATTCACGGTATAAGCAGTGAAATTGTTGCTCATAAAAAAATAACTTACTAGGTTCATACATTCTATTCGTTTTGGTTAACGTGATACTTCAAAATATTTTAGACATGCTAAATAAGAATTGTTTGAATATTTTTTAGAGAAGAAACTGAAATTCATAAAACAGAGCAAACTCGACCAAGCTTCCTGTTTGCACGCTATATGTAAAGCCCCACGGAAGCAATGATCCATAGGTAAGATACGTGCAGCTAGCTAGCTCCAACTATTTGATTTGAAAACAATGCATGCATGTGTACAGGCCACCTCTTCAATCTTTTCAACTCTTAGATGTTCGGACTCTGGTGGCACCACAGGTGATCCATCCGATTTGCTCGCATCTCGGTGCCCAGACGATTGAACCTCTAAACTTAGGTTGTTGGACCTTGCAGATAATGCCTAATTACCACCAAAAGTTGCTGAAGAGCACTGCCTCACCTTGCTGCATCTCAGACCATCCATTCCCCGTGCATGTTAGCCAAGTGCTTGCTAGCTATGCCTATATAAGATAACGAATATGCTATAAGATAACGAGTATGCTTCTTCGTCTTCATCTGAATGTTGAAGGTACAGCCCTTAACACTACTCAAAGGCGTATACATGCATAGAGGCCGATCGAGTAAAATAGCTTTTTTGGTTTTTTTGCAAAAAAGAAAGTTTTATGCAAGGTTATCTACAGAAGATTTGCAACCAGAAGAAAGACAATTTGTATCTATTTGTCATATTTTAGTTGATTGGATCTGGGAGAGAGATTTACATCGATCTCGCCTGTTCCACAATTTTAAGGAGGCCTTTCGACACAAAGATCATAACAGCCCTAGCACAAGTGCCATCTCATCTCCAAAACACTCACACCTTGGAAAAACAAATCATAGGAGCCCAAGCGAAAGGTGTTCATAACCAGTGACAACAGACTTTTCGAAAAGATTTATACGCTCTGCAGAGGATGTACACTTTTCTCCACATGCCATTCACTCTTGATCGGAAGAGTGATATGACGCTCATCTCATCTTCTCCGAGTACCACCACAGATATGCCCTCGAAATGTCCCAGAGGCTATATCATTAGTGAAGCGGAACCACTAAGACGCGATATATACATTCTCGAAGTCGAATCGTGAATCATACTCTCACATCCTTTTACCTGGAGCCACTAAGGGTACATTTAGGGGCTATACTAGCAGTGAAAACGGAACCACTGACGACGCGAGAGATGCATCAAGCTGGGACATGAATCATACTCTCACGTCCTTTTCCTAGTATTTTGTGTCCTACGACCGCCTAGGGTCTCGATGTGGCAACACCAAGAAGTTAGAACAAGTCCCGCCCATGCATGATGGGTTCCGCGGCTGTACAGAATTCATTAAGTTGGGGTCCAACAAACCAGTCCTTCTGCTAGGGTGAGCGCTACATTCACACGGGAGAACATCACTAAAGCACATAGCTCACCATCACATATCACAAGCCTCTCCCACAACCAATGAAAACCGCATCCACATCATCTAACACAGGTTGAACTAACACCCATCCCCAATTTACTTTACACACACCAAAACACATTTAACACATTTTATAAAGAGATGTATGTATATATGTATGAGAGGGTGTGGCGATGCGGAGCATCATGATAAAAGGTTCCTAAGCTTTCTAGTAGCAAGGGATTAAAACCAATCATTAATTACTTAATGATGGTAACCCGGGGATAACAAGGATAAGTGTTTAAACAAGGCATGAAAGGAACTAAAGTACTTAATTGACTTAGATTCGTGATAAGCACTCATAGTAGTCACAATTAGGACATTGACTACTCAATGTTTTAAAGTAGTAAAAATAAGCAGATGCAACTAGTACGGCCATATAGGAGCATGGCAAAACATAGGATAAACATAGTCAAGGAGTTGGAGATTGCCTGCAAGTCCTTGATCTTCAAGATCTAAACCTTGAAGCTCTGACTTGATGTCCAAGTCTTCGGTCATTTCCTCGTACGATGAGTCTTCTAGCTCTTCTTCGAATTCAACGTTTGCTACAAGTTAAAATACTTCTAATGAAACTGCCGCAAAAGAAAATAAAATTCGAGAAGAATTGATATGATCCAATTAACTCCAAATAAAACCAATTAAACTCGAAGAGGAAAAATAATGATGAGGGTACATGCATAATGTGGTAGATGTTATATTAGAGTGTTACTTTATGTAGAGCTTCGTTAAATGATGCGAAGGAAAAACATAGCGGTGGGTATGTATGCCTGCAGGGGGGGTGTCCTGATGCATGTGTGTGCCGTTGTGTATTTACAACACTATAACCATTATAAAGGTACGAACACTTATAATGGCTCGCGATGAGAACACAAGGTGCACCATTTTATATTTATTCCTATTTAATATTGCTTACTATGGGTAAGCTACAGATGCTAGGTTTAACTTAACTACCTTTATTTTAGTGATTGAGTGAACATGCATTTGAGATATGCGGGAGCATGTTATACGGACTTGGTGTGAATCTACTCGTGGCAACAACAGTAGAATAATTAAGTGTATTATGTGTCAGTACATATTTTCTAGTAGGCAGGAAATTTATAGGGATTGAACATTTAATCTGACTTTTATATTTAAAGCTAACACATGGCTGTCTGCATATCATTGTAATTATTATTATCATTATACTTTTATCTTTTAAGCTATTAAGGCTAACGAGAGAATAGTGTATTATTGCATGTGTATGACCTTTTATAACACTAGCACATATGCACAAATGTGATTTGCATATGGCTGATTGCGGATAGATGAGATGCCTAGGGTGCCTATTAGTTTATTATTTACTTCCTAATACGTAGTTATAGGGTACAAATAATTAGCAATTAATTAGATGCTTTTATCTTTTAAAAGGTAGATTACTCATGCTACTAGATGGCACGTGCTTTGATCGGTGAATGCGAATGAATGGTGAAATGTATGCCTTATATAAGAATGTAATACAATGCTTTATGAATAAGTCATAATAAAGGACATGCATAAAAGCTGGTAAATACTAATAAGCAAATAAACCATTAAAACTCCAATAAAATCAACTTCTAAGAAATCCACAATAACCAGAGGTTAGTGAGGCTTGGAGGGTTGATAGGGTGGAGCTCGAGATTATGAATTTCTCGGTATAGGAATTGATAAAATCGAAGTTAGGACGGCGGTGATAAAAACTAAGTATGGGGAAAGTTTCTAGGAATCTTTCTATAATTACATAAACGTTAGGGGTTAAGCGTGGGTGATGATGTTGCAGGATAACAAAGGGTTTTTGGTGTAAGGAGAATATATTTAAAGATTTTCTAGTATTATCCCTATATAGGAAAAGGATAAAGGATAGATCCCCTGGTACACTTGGTTTGGTGGCTAAAATATAATTAACAATTCTTGTACCTTCTAGAATTTTATCCTAGAGCATCATTTTATAGGATAGGAGGGGCTTGTATGCAATATAGTATCTTCTAGAATTTTATGGAATTATTTTGTATGGAGAAAGGCATAGACGTGAATTCCTTTGTGTAGATCTGTGGGTGGCCGTAGCATTTTACATGGTCTGAATGACTGTGGGGCCAAGGTGGTAAGTGGGATATGGGCTATAGCAAATGATGGAAAGGATGACAAGCGGGCCCAGGATGCCAGTGAGGGTGGTCTAGTGGACCGAGTTCATGAGTATGCGCAGGGAGAGAGGTGAGGCGTGCGGGCAGCTGCCATGTGGGACCACGGGGCATGTCCCACTGGCCGGTAGGCCAAGTTGGCGCGGTTCAGTGGCTGGTGGGCCTGAGGCCCACTCCCCAGCGGCTGGCGCTTGCCGGAACGGCAGCGCAGAGGTGGAGGCTCGCCGGCGCACTCGACGGCGGGGGGCTCGCCGGTGCACTAGACAGCGGCGCGCGGTGGTCGGGGAAGAGCACTGTGAGCCGAAACATGAGAGGGAGTTACCAACAACGGCGCTGAACAGAAAAGGCAGCAGCGGCTCGCCGGAGTGGCTCCCGACGGCGGCGCCCGAGGAAATCCAAGCGGGGGCTTGCCGGAAAGAGGGAGTAAGGTCCGAGGAGCAAGAGGTCTTCGGAACGAGTGGCGGAGGTGACTGGCGGCGCGCACCGGCGGCGGTGCTAGGCGGCGCTCGTGGAGGCCCGGCAAAGAGACTCACCGGAAGAAAGACGGATGGCCGGGGAGCAGCACACGAGTGCGAGGAAGCTGATTGCAGCCTCGGCGGGACTGGAGGGGGTGCTGTAGGCGGCCAGCGGCATGCAAGGTCCACGGCGCACTGTGGCACTTCGTCGAGGAGGGCCGAGGAGCTTCGATAGTGAGCAATTGTTAGGGGAAACGAAGATGAGAGCCACGAGGTGCTGAAACAAGAGAAGATAGGCGGGAAGAGGACTCACCAGCGGAAGAGACCTCAGTGGCCGGAGACGAAGAAGAAGCAGGGGAAACCAGAAATTGAGGAGAAGTGGGGCAATTGGTGGCGCGGGGAGCTTCAGAGGACTGTAGCACACCTTTTATAGCCGGAGGGATGGAGATGGAGCGAGCGAGAGAGGGGCAGTGCCAGGATTTTGCCGGCGTCGAACTGGAGCTCTCGGCTGGGCGCGTATCGCCGGAATCCCGGGTTTAGACGCGCGTGCAGCAGCTCTGCGGCCATGGTGGTGATCATTGCGGTATCAGCGAGGGCTTTCGGGTCTTTGGGGCCATGATGGCGGCCTATGGCGGCTAGATGGCCGGCGGTGGCGCACCGGGGTTGGTCGCCGTTTTCCAGCGACGGGACGCGCGGAAGCAACAGGGAAGCGCAGCGGGTCCTCGGTATGATGATGGTGGTGCAGACGTGACGCGACGCGGCGAGACATGATGGTGATGACGAGCTCGACGGGGTGGTGTCATGCAGTGGACGCGAGCCGGGGAAGATGCTTTCACTGGAACGGCAATGGCTCGGGGCATAGGCGTGCTTCGTCCGGGCGCCCGGCTTGCACAAGAACGGAAAGGAGGAGGCGGCTTGTGCAGCAGGTCGACGCGACGGGACAGAGCCCGCGCACATGCGTTGCCGGCTGACACGGCGAGAGGAAGAAGAAAGAGAAACAGAGGTGGGCTGGGCCACGCGGAGGAAAAGAAAAGGAAAGAAGGGGAGCGGGCTGGTGCGGTGGGCCGGGCCGAACAAAGCGAAAGATTAGGATACCGCCGGGCTGGCTCGGCCAGTGGAAAGAGAGGGAGAGAGCTGGGTTGAAAGGGAGAAAAAAAAAAGAAAAGGGATCGGCCCAAAGACAGAGGAAAAATACAAATAAATACATAACAAAAAAAGAGATTAAATAAAATACAATAAACTCAACAGGAAAAGAAATAAAAAGGAGAAGGCCAAGTAAAATAAAATCAAGCACTTGGCAAATTCAAATTTTATAATTTTTGAAATATCTAATTCTAATATTTCTCTATTAATTACATAGTTTTGGCATTTGAAAATAGAAAGTAAAGGTAATCGCAAAATTTTTCGGGAATGATTTTTATTATTTGATTTAAAATTTGTGGACGTTACAGGAGGAAGACATAGAAAAAGTTTGAAGTGATCTTCTGACCTTCACATTAAAAAAAAAGAAGTGTGTGAGTGCTCAGTCAGCATAGGCAGAATAGAGATTCTTTACTCCACTAAAAACATGAATAAAATCACTTCTTGTAAGGAATATATACAACATCTAGAAAAGTTAAAACTGTCCGTGTCACAGTCATGAGCATTACATAGACTCTCACATGATTAGCGAGATTGATGTATGGTTTAGTGATCATAGTGGGAGACTATGATTGGTTTTTATGTTAGTGCTACAGTCAAATAAGTTGTAAGCATATTGGTTTATAAGTGTTCGATTTTTATCACTTAGGGCTCTTTTGGAACGTAGGAATTTTAAAGAAATCTCACAGAAATTTCATAAGAATGAGTTCAATTTCACACGAAAAAGGTAGGAAACGAGAAAAATTTCTGTGTTCCAAAGGAGGCCTTAGTAAAATAGGTGCTATGTTTCTAAAAGTAATTGTTCAGAACCTTTTCGGAGACCCATATGAAATCAGACTACATAATCAGACACGTACTCCTTACTGCTTACACACCACTTGATAAACTATCTTCGACTCAAAATCACCTGGGGATTCAAAGTATCTGTACCACGAGTGAAGTAAAATGCCAGTTAAAAAAGGTGGTGACTACTCGAGATTTGGGGAATCCAGCGAAATTACAAGTTCTGGTTGCATAAGTGATGAATTTAATCAACGCACAGAGAGCGAGAGAGAGGCTACCAGAAGTCAAAGAGCACTGGGTCGAAGCAGCGGTCGGCGAAATGCAGAGAAGTGGGGAGGAGTTCCGGAAGTCGACACCGCTGCCGGAAGCGGCTGTCCGGCTCGGGCCTGGACACGCTGCGTCGCGCCGCGTGAAGAGCCGGGACGTGCTTCGCCATGCCGCCCGACGAGCAGGGATGTGCCTCGTGGTGCAGCGCAAGGAGCTGGGACGCGCCTCGCCGTGCTACGTGAATGCCGCGTTCCGGGATGTTAAAACTACCCGAATCTTGTATTTACCGTACTTGTCCCATAATCAGTGGCAAGTACACGTAATTATCGCGGTTGGAGGAAGGAAGAAAAAAGAGGAATAGTACGGCTGACAGGTCGAGCCCGCAGGGATTTTTCTTTTTCCTCAATTGTCCTGATTTCCAGAACGGCTCTCTGATTTTAATCAGAAACGTATACTTCCCGAGCTCCAAAAATTCTGAAACTTTGCAGGTGCGTAGAAATTTTTAAAAGGAACAACTTTTATTTTGGGGTCACAATCAAAATCGAAATAAATAAAATTATATTGAATTTTACAAACAGGCAATCTTTTGGAGTAAAATGATTTATGTATAATCTTTAAAGCTCAAATAAGATTTTACAAAAATCTCTAAACTTCAAGTTGTTGTAAAAGCTTTCAAGAGAGAATTTTTTTTCACAAAATTCCATTGAAAATTTTGAACTCACATTCTTAAATACAAACTTAAATTTGAAACAGCTGGAATTGATTTAAATACTTTTTGAGCTCGGTTTCCGTGATTTCGAATTTGAACAAATTGACTTCCTTATTTTAACAAATGAAGTATTACACAGTGAAATGTAGTCCCCACAGTTTGAAGTCAGTCTCATCCATTCCTACCGCCCTAAGGATTTTCATAAGCAAGGTAAGATGAAGTAGTAGTTAGCCGGGCGGGCTGGACTTCACGACTTTCGGTGAGAACAAAGCCCAAAATGGCATAACCAAATGATTGTTGAAGGATTTCGCGCCATGGGGCGAGGGCTCTGCTCCCTCTGCTCTGCTGCACTCCACTTCGCTCCTCAGGGTCTTCACTCCGTTCCCACTCCACCTTCAAAAGAAGGCAAGGCGCCAGCGCTTTTGTAGTGATCCCTCCGGGGTCTCGGCGGGGCAAGAATTTGTCGAGCTCAATCAGTACAATAATAAATCCAAAGTATTTTGTGGATTGCTTTTACACTAGAACCCTCTATCCCGATCTCGAATTACGCTTGGCGCCGCCATTCCGAGATTGAACTCGAGGAACGGTAAGACCCGAGCTCTAGCGAGGCAAGGCACGCCTGTGGGAGTCGAACCCACCGCATTCCCAGAACTGTCACCGATCTAGAAGTTGGACACCTGCAGACGAGCAGTGAGGTACCTACCGACTGCGTGGTGTGGCTCCTGAGGATCAGCGCGAGTTTTCTGCTGGGGCAAAGCTGCATAAAATGGTAGTACTATAGGCTATAGCTTCAATAATTTTCATAACAAAAAATCATAGCAGAAGTTTTTAAGAAAAAAGCTTAGCAGAATTACCGAACCATAACAATAATTTTCATAACAAAAAAGCATAGCAGAAGATATTTATATCCAATGGTCTTCACACCTCCTGTTCCACTAGGAGTAGAACGATGGAACTTGTCTTCAACTGCACTGTTTAACCATATGAGTATGTGAAAACAACCTAAAATATCTTGATCTTTAGTCTGTTAATCCACAGTTTACAAAGATACTTGTAAGTATAAATATCTTAGCATTCATAGAAGAGCAGCTATTTGGGATTGACCACCACATGCCCTTGTCGATAAATGATTTTCCATTTTATTTTCACCAAATTCTACCGCTTGAGCTGACCTCCACAACAATCACCTGGAATCAATTTTTTATGATCAGACAATACTATATTGGGAGTGAATGAGATATTCATAATCATGAAATTAATTTCAAAACAATTTGATTTTTAGATTCTATAATCACAGATGATTGGAATTCACGATCATAGATTCTAAACGCATTGCATGTGAGCTGAAATGAATACGGTGGGGGCGTGGCATCAGCTAGTAGATAATTTCATTGCTACAGTCCGCGGACTCCAAGGATGTTCTTTTCAAGACCGACTCCAAGGATGTTCGTTGGACGGAGATCCAAGCATAACAGCCATCTGATCCTTCTCGTGTCCGTCCTGCTCTTCAACTGTTGCAACTTGAATTCAAGAACACGCATCTATATGATTGCATGGCTTCTAATGCTCAGCCAGGGAAGCATGCATGCAGATCCCAACCACATTTCCATGCAAATAAATTAAGACCAGTAAGTAGCTGTTCGATCATTGGTTTCATCCAGTGGCGGATCTAGGATCAAAATTCAGCTATGGCGAACCAATCACACTGGATATAGTAATTCACGTAAAATAAGATAAATATGATCAAAACATTTTTTACGTGTTATATTATTATAGCTGCTAATTATAATGAATTGACCTGATCATAAGAGTACATCGAACAGTAGTGATGCGATGAGCAGATGATCGATCTGCATGCACTGGATTCACTCGATCTGTTCATAGGCAACCGCAGCGGTGGACGTACAGATCGAGAGGACAGACACATTCATCTCACACATCGCATGCATGATGCTTCAACGCAAAGCTAGTGATCTCTTCTAAGTACTGTAGCCATTTATTACTAACTCAGTCGATCTGCTCGTACGTCGTCGATGGTAGTTATAGCACTGGTGCCTCTTGCTAGAAGTATATAGGTCTAAGTTCTTTGTTTCCAATCCTCTAATTAACTTTAGGTTTATTTTCTGTGAAAGCCTCAAAACTATTGTTATTTAATTAGTTGCAGGTGTAACAAAATTCCCCAAAAAACATGCCTTATTAAGAAATGCTGTCAAGACAGAGCTCCCCATTTTCAGAGTATAGTAAGATCCCCAAATTTCACTCATGCACACTGGCGCCAGAGCTCCTAGCTTGGTGTGGCAAAATTTTCAAAGACAGTACTACCTCGGTCCCCAAATACTGCATAATCATTTCTAGATTTAGCTAGAGTCAAACTTTTTTAATTTTGGCCATCAATAATAAGAAATTAATGATATTTTATGATATAGATATCATGTTACTAGATTTTTTTATGAAACGGATTTTCATAATATGTAACTCTTTATATTAAAAGTTATTTAAATTTCTAGATATTATTAGTCAAAATTAATATAATGTAACTTTGAATGAATCTATAAATGCTTATATTATATTAGGGGACGGAGGGAATAAAAGATTGGAACGAAATTTTATGAAGGGATAAGGGAGATTGGCTCTTGCATCACATTATTGCTCGTCTACTACTGATGAGGTTCTTGTTACTACAAAATAAATTGCCGACGTCGAAAAGTAACAAGATATCATCATTTTTTTTGAGACAACAAATTATCATCATTGCGAAAAACATCGATGCCCTGTTGTTGGTGAGTCGTTGTATTAAAAATAAATCACTGCTAACGATGCCTGAAAGAATTGAAGATCATAATCATCTCCGTGCTGTTAAGCTTTATTGTCATCACTGAGCTATTATAACTCAACTTGCACAACTGTCCATTTCTTTTTCAATTCACCCCCGTACAACAGCCCAAGTTGAGTCATCTCTAGGAATGAACCACTACACAACTTGATGGTGGAGTACATATAGATAGATAGTAAAATACCCAAACGAACACTGGCGTACCCAGCGAGTGGGCCAAGTATGCCGTGGCATACTTAAAATTTTTAACTCAAATTAGTCTTAATATATGTGTCAATTAAAGTTTTAATTTTAACATATATCTAAATAGTAAATATACATAGATAAACTTAAAATATTGCTATATATGTGTGCCAGATTTAGTAGGGATGGCAATAATTAAATTTTAGATATTGATATAGGTCTATGTTAGACTGCTATTTTTCATCTAAGTATCTAAATTAATGTTTACATACTCGGTTTAGATATCTATTAGTCGTTTTACCTAATGCCTTTTCTATTCAGGTGTTGTTGCTCCGCCGTGATTTTTGACACCAAATACACTTAGTTCTGTTGAAATCTTCAAGCGAAATACGTGAAAACATTTAATTTTAAATGGCGAAATACTTGATAAAAGGATAGAACTTTTGGTCTGTAGTGATAGAATATTTGCTTTTTTTTAATTTCTCTCTCTCTTTTACGAGTTTGAGCTTACGATGCATTTACGAGTTAGACTTCTTTATACCGCATGTTTTTTAGACATAGTAAACTAGACTAAAGTTTGATAGTATGGGTGATTTTTGGGAAGGACAAGTGCTCTGTAGTTTGCTCTGTTTTTCTTCTTCTCTAATCTTTAGTGACTGACAGTGCTATTATATTTGCTATTGTCTTCATCTGTACAACTGCAAAAGACATACCTTTCGTAAAATTCTAAGTACGCAACTGCAAACGAATACAATAAATCTATCGAATAACTGAAAAAAGAACAAATGAACATAATCAATTTCAATGAGAAGAGGCACACCGAATTGAAATGGTTAATACTTTTTAGTTGTTCTTTCGTGCACTCTTGTTCTTGCTCCCTGCTGCGTTGGTAGCATGGACAGACTTAGACTTGTCGACGATGCCATCGTTGCCGGCGAGCATGAGGTACTTGTCCTTCCTCGTGAGCATGGTGCATCCGTATCCCAGCGCTTCTCCCATCTTCTTCTGCACGAGGTTGGCCACGTTGGTGCTTGGCGCCGCTCCGTCCCTTACCGACCAAGTGTCCACCTTTTCGAGGAACTGCACCGTGTAGCACATCCTTGGGTTGATCATGTAGTATAGAGGGTCAAAGCACTTTAGGCCGCCGGCGGTGGTGGCGTAGAACATGGACGTCTCTACGGCGATCCCGACGGGTACGACGTCGTCGCTGAGCTCCGCGAAGAGCGGGCTGAATCGAAGCAGGTAGGGCTCGCGGCAGGTGGTACCCTCGGGGCAGACGACGACGAGGTCGCCGCCGGCGAGGAGCCGCGCCATGACGCGGCCGTCGCTGTCGCGGTCGCGGGTGAGGCGCACGGTTCGGCCGATCGGGGAGATGAGCTCCGAGAGGCGGCTGAGGCTGTACGACACGGCGCGCACCTGGCTGTCCAGCGCCACGGACACGTAAACCGGGTCGATGAGCGTGCGGTGGTTGCACACGAACAGCTGGCCCCGGCTGCCGCCGGACGACGATGGCAACGGCGGTCGCTCGCCCTTGAGCCTCCACGACATGCCGGTGGCGGCCAGGATGGGCGTGGAGTACCTGTAGGGCACTGCAAGCGCGACGGCGAGGCGGGCCGCGCCGAGGGCGACCCCGAAGGGCAGCCACGCGAACATGGCGGCCGTGTCGGCGGCGGTGGGGCGGAACGCGAGGCGGCCGTCGTGGAACACCATGTGCTTGGGGTACTTGTGCCGCGGCAACGGACACCACTTGCTCTTCTCGTCCGGGCTCACAACGTAAACCTCCTGCTTCGAATTGCATGATGTGAGAAACTCGGACGATATTCATATATGGCAAACCTTTTTTTTTTTTTGTTGAAAGTTATATGGCAAACCTCATGCAGACAAAATACAGTTCCTAGTACCTTGCAGCAACTTGCGATGAGAGGGTGTTTGAGAAACTCGGACGACCCAGAGAATCCCACAACCGCAGCAGCTCGAGGTCCGTCACCCAGAATCAGAGGATGATGAGGTTGTTCCTCCATGGCCATGAGCCCGGTGTAGAACCCCCAGAGCGTCCTCATCTCCCTCCCGACGACGACGTCGGCGCCCATGTACTCCCTGAGGAACCCGTCCACCATGACCCTGGGCATCCCGGTCACGCACACCACCAGGCGCCTGCTCCCCGGCGCGACGGCCTGGAACGCCTCGGCCGCGACATCCTCCATGAACCACTTGGGCAGCACGGCGCGGCCGGCGCGGAACCTGGTGGCGCGCAGGCCGCAGAACGCCACCGCCGCCATCGCCCTCAAGGCAGCGGCGCGGCTCAGCAGGCGGAGCAGCGGGTAGAGGAGGAGCAGGAGCAGCCCCCGCAGGAACCCGCCGGCCTCCAGCGCGACCAGCATGAAGTAGGGAAACAGCTGGGCCTGGTCGTCGCCGGCGGAAGAGAGGAGCAGCGCGGTGTCGACGTCGACCACGAGGGTACTCTTGCTCCGCTGCTCATTCTCCGCGGGAGGCGGCGGCGGGCAGCCGTCGCGCTGCACCGGACGGGAAGAGGAGGAAGAGAGAGGTGGCATGGTGGGGCCGTGGAGGAGGAGGGAGAGCACGGTGGAGAAGAGCCTGTGCGCGAGCAGCTTGAACTTGCTAGTCTTGGTGGTGGCCATGGTGATTGATATGGTGGTGGTGTCGTGCGCTGCTGGACGTAGTAATGGCGCTTCCTCTTCTTATTGATTGATCGAGAATATAGATCGAATAAGTAGCCGGCGCCTGGTAGCTAGCTAGAGAGAGAGAGAGAGAGATGATTTGGGATGGTCCGACTACTACTGGTTGGCAGCTTAAATAGACTGATAGATTGGCGAGATCGAGTTGGAGAGATGAGCTTATAGAATCAATCCAAAAGGGACACTTGAACCGGGATGTATAGGAGGGAGGAGTAGATCTGAAGATGCCAAAGACAGCCAGTGATCGTTCGTGGTCAACAGCAATGACCTGACCGGAAGGTCAGCTGAATATCGCTGCCTGCACGTACGCAGAAGCCGTTTCGTGTTTGGCACTCGTGTTATTCTCGATCCCGTCGTCTTCACACCAATCGAGCTACTAGTCACTCTTGAGTCCTGGCCGGCCGGAGCTGCTCTCACCTTCCCAAATTACTAGTACTACTCGTCACTGAGAGGTTGGTGGCTGGCCGGTAAGTTCTCCGCGATTTGCGCGAGCATGCGGCCAAACAAGCTTTGAAGAAGATGCCGGAGCGAGGCAATTAGGCCCCATGCTTTGATCGATCGAGATTTCTTGAATTTCACTCAACAGCGAGGAGGAACTGTTTCCTCAATCAAATTACTGTATTGTTGTACTGATGATGCGATGCAGAGCAATTCAATCAATTAATTAAGGGCTTGTTTGGTATGGACTCTCAAAGTGCTTCTGCACCAGATTTTACAAAAAGTTTACCAAACCGTTTTAGAGGAAGTGCTTCTATATTTCTGTCCGAAGAAGCACTTCTCTAATTTATATTAAAAATTAAAAACACTAAAAATATTGCTGCTCATAGATTCTTCACTCAGTTATACATTGTTATCACATAGTGGCGGACCTCCATGAAGCAGAGCATGCAAGTTTTTCTCTCCCCGCTGGGAAATGGGAGTGGGAACGGGACCTGACGGCCTGCTGACGATCTGTTCGTCCTCTAGCGACCTAATTTTGGCTTCGTCTTCAAGCTCGGGTCACCGTTCGCGACCTGCAGCTAGCCTCCTTTCAGGTTTTGACCAACTGATGTGATGACAACAAGCTAACTGTGCCATTGTAGGTAGTTACAGTAGAAACGGAAAGAACATGTTCTTTAAAATAGGGGGATGAGAAGAGAAAATAAAAATGGAAAGAACATGTTCCACTCCACGCACGCAAAATGGTATCCGCTTCGCTTCTGAAGAATATAATTCGGATTTGAGAACGTACTGGCACTGTATATATAGACTGTTCCAGGTAAACGTGCAGTAATCTGAGACCGCCCGCCTTGTTCTGTTCAACGTTGGACACTTGGACACCTAGATCAACTCAAGAACATGGCTGTACGTTGATCATCCTTTTGTTCCATCCGGAAAACGATCGAGCTACCATACCACCTGACTCTTCAGTCTTCACGGAAACTGCATCGATCAAGCCACATGTATAGCATTCGTTCTGCTCTCTGTTGTCCTAATTTGAACACATGCTAGCTACAAGTTCCATCCCATCCAAGACCATGATCCATGGCAATTTGCTTGATCAGCTCCATCAGCATCATTCACTCTCGATATGTGCCTCCTCCCAGCAAAGAAAACGTTCGCTGTTGACTTTTTAATTCAACTTTGACCATTCGTCTTATTCAATAAATTTATTCGAATGCGTAAAATTTTAAGTTGTGATTCAAATAACTGTAATGATAAATCAAAATATATAAAATTTATTTTAAAAAAAATTGAATAAAACGAATGGTCAAAGTTGAATTTAAAAGCCAACGGCAACATGAGTTAAAGAACGGAGGGAGCAACAGTTTACAACAGTGCTCTTGTACTCTGCGAGTAGCACCTAGGCAGCAAACTGATCATCATGCACCTGAGTAGAACTAGTTCAAAGCTGCTTGCAGTTGGAATGATTTCTCCCGGAAACGGTTTTCGTTTGACTTGGGCCCGTCGACCGAGCTGGATAAAAGCGCAGCCCAAAGACATGGCCCCAGCCAGCCCATCGGAGGAACCTCCTATCTTCGCGGGAAACGCGTCAACTTTACCGGAGAGCGTTAGCTGCCATGCCACCCTGCCTTTTCCCCTTGTTGTGTGCGAGCAAAATGCAAGAGCAGCACCACCTCACGTCTCCCGCCAAATATGGACAGCCTCGGTTTTCAAATAACCCTGCTCTCTCGACGCCTCCCTTCCAAACTCTCCGCCCACCACCCAGCGTCCGTCTCCTCCTGGGCTTGGGGGAGATCAGGATGAGGGCACACCTCCTCACCCTCGCGGCGGCTCTCCTCGCCGTCGCCACCACTGTGCCCCTTCCATCCGTGGATTGCGTCTCACGGTACGAGACCGAAGCCGCTTCTGCCGCCGCCGCAAGCTCCGGCAACGCTCTCTCCGGCGATGGACACGCAGCAGCAACGGAGAAGGTGGCCAGCAAACTTCCTTCGTCTAAGGAGGAGAGTTCCTACGGTGGAGCCTCATCCGAGAAGGCGGCCAGCAAACTTCCTCCATCTAAGGAGGAGAGTTCCTACGGCTCCACCGGCAATGGCGCGTCATCTCCTAGTAACAAGGCGAGCAAGGAGGAAAGCCGTGGTGCGGACAGGTATCTATCCTTTAAGAAGGCGAAGGAGTACATCAAGAAATTGGCATCTATCAATTATAAGAAGGATAATAAGTCTGACGAATATGTGTCACCTGCTAAGAAGCAAAAGGAGGAGGAGGAGAAATCTGACGGCTCCATTGGATCCGCATCAATCAAGAAGGAAAAGAAGGAGAAATCACAAGTTTCTGATGAATCTGCATATCTTAAGATGGACGAATCTTATAAGAAGGAAAAGAAGAACAAGTCAGACGAATCCACATCTCAAAAGAAAGAGAAGAATGAGAAATTTGAGGATTCTAATGAATTGACGTCATCAAAGAAGGCAAAGAAGGAGAAATCCAATAGCTCTGCGTCTGTTGAATATACATCTCCTAAGAAGGAGAAGAAGGAGAAGAAGGAAAAGAAGGAGAAATTCGACGATTCTGATGAACATGCACCTGGTAAGATTAAGAAGGAGAAGAGGGAAAAGAAAGAGAAATCTTATGATTCCAGTGAATCGAAGAAGGAAAAGAAAGTGAACAAGGATGAGTCCTCGTCTTCCAAGAAGAAAAAAGAAAAATCTGACAGTTCTTCTAAAACTGAAAAACCTGACGAAGAGCCCACGCCGGTTGATATCTCAGCCACCGGAGAATATGTAAAAAGTTCCAACAGCAAGTCGAAGTCCAAGGAGGAGGAGAAATCCACTCCCAAGGTTAAGGAGATCGCTAGTCCCAAGAAGACGGCTCCCGTCGTGCAGCCTGCAGCGGCGGTCAAGACGCCCACCAGCAACGCGGGTGCACACGCGGCTCCAACGCCGCAGGTGGTCAACCAGCCGTTGGATGGTGCTCCGGACCAGCAGCCTCCTAGGGCGGCAAAAGCTCCTGCTGCCAGCACCGACGCCTACGAATCGCCCGACGCGCTGCCTGCGTCGGAGAAGCCAACCGCCGCCGCGGCCGATGCATACGCAACTCCTAAGAAGCCGAAGGTGGCGACGGAGTCGCTCTCAGGGACGGGGACGACCGCGCACGCGGCGGTGAACCCGATGGTGAAGAGCATCTGCGCCAAGACTGACACGCCGGACCTGTGCGAGTCGTCGATCGCGCAGCTCCCCACGCCGGAGCCGGCGCAGCTGGACAGCAAAGGCGTGCTGAAGCTGGCGATGGAGGCGGTGCGGCTCAAGGTCGTGGACGCGATCAACGCGGCCACGGACCGGATGCACGCGCCGGGCACGGACGCCGTGTCGCGGAACGCGCTCAACGCCTGCCTCGAGACCTACGACGACATGAAGTCGTCCATGGACTCGGTGAAGGACGCGCTCGACGCCGGCGACCTCGGCACCGCCGCGACCAATCTCGACGCCGTGAGCACCGACGTGTCCACCTGCGAGGAGGGATTCACGGAGCACAACCTCCCGTTGCTCATGGCCGACCACGACGATTTCCTCTCCAAGCTTTCCAGCAACCTCCTCGCCATTGGCGCCGCCATCCAGCACTAGAAGAGCGCGCCCTCCGATCCAAGCTCTGCTGCTGCTGCGACATGTGTACCAGTATATATATATATATTTCTGTGACGGTTGTGACTTGTGATGTTGTAATGTAACCTTCTTCACTGCTTCCTGTGAATGCATGGTATAACTGATGATGCCAACTAGATGCAAATACGTAAAAATTTTACAGAGAGCAAAAAGAAGATTGGCTTCAGTTCACGAGCAAGGATGTTTTTTTTTTTTTTGTGTGGTTGTGTTGGCATTGGCGGGCTCGATCATATTGCAGGGATGATCCTGTTTGTAACAAAAGGCACTTATAGTTCCTCACACAAGATAATCACATCAGCAACTCACTCCTGCAGGCCGCTCATACGCGCCGATGACATGACTGTCACGAAGAGCAGCCGGTGATGATATCTCTGCTTCTGTGGAATACCCGGTCGATGGCGCCACGTCTCCATCGTTTACCTCAGCCCTGCAATGCCATGTACTATGCGTTCAGATTGCCGGTCGCGCCACAGACTTAGTATTTGCATACCATTATGTGATTAATAACTGGTGATCATCACCTGAGAACCAACGGATGAGGATTTGCTTGAACGAGGAGGAGAGTAAACGCGTTGACGGTGAGGATGAGGCCACAGTAGCAGTCCACTCTGCTGCACAGATCGTGGAACTTCGCGGCAATGCACCTTCCCCGGCGGACGCGCTGAAACAGCGTGCTCTCGTTGTAGGCCTCGACGAGACCGTGCGCGTCCCTGAGCGCGCCGGTCACCAGATCCCCGCCCAGCTCCATGTGCGTCGTGATCCAGCAGCCCGCCGGCGAGCTCAGGAGCAGCCGGAGCGTCCGCGCGCGGTCCTCCAGCTTCCGGCACTCCTTGCTCGTCTCACAAAGCCGCAGGAAGATGTTGGCGGCGATGGCGACGAGCGTGACGGCGTCCAGGCCCAAGAGCTGGACCAGGATCGACGCCTTCCCCAAAACGCTCCACAGCGGCGCCATTCGAATTTCGAGTCTGACTGAAGATACTGCGTACAACGGTAGTAAAGCACTGTCAGAATGAAATTGAATCAATCAATACATGATTAGTTTTCAGGCAGTGACGAACCTGGAAATCCTTGCTGCGTGTGGAAGCAGTGATGCGACCATGGATGATATATGCATGGATCAATTTATGCGCATGCTCTATGCCATTTTCACAGGTATAAAGCTAGCCGGTCAATGCAAAGTCCGTCCAGTTATTAGTTTGGACTCAATAAGAACTGCACATGCAGCCTATATGCCCTGCATGGTTAAGAAGAGATGCATAATAAGTTGAGGAGGTTTTGGATGAGACCTTCACTGAAATCAGGCACTTCTAGCTGATATGCGCCTGTGAGGACCTCTGACTCCCCCTATGAAAACCCTCTCACGTCCCCTGGATACCCCATACTGTATTCAGGTCGCTTTGATGGTAGTCGCAGTGAACAAATCGCAGCTCGGGTGGAGCTGCACTGCGTTCTTCCGTTACTCCCGTCGACATCACAGGGAGTTTCCGGGACTTCCCCTTCCCCGCCCGTCCAGTTTTTCTACAGCACCAATGTTGACCAGCCAGGCCTTCACTGCCATTCAATCCCATTCTAATCGTACGTGTCATTCTTCCCTCCAGCCGTTTATACTTGTCGTTTTTTTTTAATATAAAACTGCTTGTAATTGACGTTAGGATAATATAAGTGAACTGAACAATAATTTTTTTATAGTCTAACTTTCTGGCCAATTTACTATACCTTGCCTTTCAACTTCGCATTAGATAAAGCCGACGAAAACTTTGGTGAGCAAGATAACAGAAAAGCAATATGATGATCTAGACAAGATTTTGAGTTTCCATACCAAGGAATTAAGGAAGTAGGAGCAATGATCATAGCATCATAAAACCCATAGATTTACCTGTAAAAGCAGATCTAAGCCTCTATCCAATACAGTGTCACTGTCCATATAAGGACAGCAAGCATCACTGACTAGATTTTATCGGAAAGAAGCTGCACCACAATTCACAAAAGGAGGGGACACAATGCCTAGGAAGAGGAAGAACCGGAGGAGGGACGATTCAAGCTCCAGCGATGCGATGTATGCCTTTGGGAGATCCACGCCCTGATTCAAACTCTTGTGTTGCGTGAAATCTCTCTCCTGACATGCTTCAAATCTCTCCCCTTTATGTACAGCTCCTCGAACGATGAAGTGTCCACAGGGGAAGCTTCGCCTGCAGCAAGGGAAACACAACGAAATACTAAGAAAAAAGAGGTGCTTCCCTTGTTCTCAGTTATAGCATGAGCAAAATACCATGATCTGCTGCATAAATTGCATGACCTTGCTTCGTTCCTGGAGCTAGGTTCAGCATGGATCACTAATTTTTTTTTTCTAATTATTGTTTTAGAAAAAAAAAATCTGGAGAATATCTGTGGAAATAAATCTGGAATAGGACATATCTCATTTAGAGTATTGATATTGTAACCAAATGATTGTGTCGATCCAAGGTCAAGCTCAGAAACAGATCGAGTTTGAATGAGCAAGACAGCGGGTGAAGCTAGTGAGGAACTAAGGCACACCTAGCCACCATCTGTTGGGAAAGCAAATACAAGTAGCAAAGTAGTTGAGAGACTTAATAAAATGGGGGAGATCTCCTATGAAACTTAAAAAGTCATCATGATTGGAATTTGGATTCAGTTCTCTTCTCACAATAAATTTATCTTAGTACTTAGTATTTCAAATAAACAGTATTTACCGCAGTAATCATACTAACATCTGAGCTGCTCCCAGGATAAAGGGATCAAACAGATACTGAAAGAGATGAAGGAGGAGACAAGCGAAATGCGCAAACAGTTAAAGGCGCTTAAAGATGAATCTACAGAAATTCACAGACAACTGAAGAAACTTACTGAAAGTCACAACAACCTACAAAAACAATTGTTTCATATTAATGGCTCAAGTGGTGATGACTCCGCTGCTCCAAGGTGTTGTCTGCTACCATGATGTATTCTTAGTTAGGTCTCCAACCAGGAGTGACTTAGTTAAGCTAATAATATATAATTTATCAGTACTAATATAAAAGAAATGAGAAAAAATAACAACATCCGTGATCTTTCTCTATCTCTCTCTCCTTATCTTTTGTGATCCTCATTGACCTGCTCTACAGTTTTGCTTCAGAACTTACATAGATTTTTCTTATTTTGCAGATCTGAATTGAATCAGGTGCAGCTACCGAGATACCGATTAGAGTTCACAAGTGAGGTGAATGATGAACTTGAAAAGGGGCAACTTATAGAGACAAAAAATCATGAGAAAATGATAAGTGTAGCTCTGTATGATGATCATAATAAAGTTGTAGTAACTGAACCCCTTGCTTCTGCAAAAGTTAGGCTGGTTGTCGTTAATGGAGAGTTCAATCAACATGGTAATCAATACATTTGGCTCAGAAAAGACTTTGAGAGAAATATAAAGAGACCACGACAGAGAAATTCAGCAACGGGAGAAGTTAATCAGTCAATAGAATCTATAGTGAGTAACTGTGTATTTAAACTTGATGGAGGGGTTAAAAGTCATACCGGTGCTAGAATTTTGGAGAACTCCAGTAACAAGAAGGTCAGGCTTGGGGTGATGGTACTGTCACCGATGGAAGAACGAGTTCTAGAAGGATTATCAAATCCTTTCTTTGTGCGGGGCCATGACAGACCAACAAGACAAAGTAAATATCTTTCCTCTTTTAAATTCGATTGTATTTTTCTCAATATTCTAAAAGTGGGGCCTTATTTATTTGATTGCATACAAAATTTACATCTTTGTAGTTTTGTAAAAAAAATACTACCTCTGTTATAAAATAAAAGCATTTTTAAGTTTAGATAAAGTCAAAATCTTTTAACTTATACCAATAATTTTTAAAAAATTACGTAATTTTTAATATAAAAAATAATTTTTATAAAAGTTTATTTAATGACGAATTCAAAAAATATAATTTTTATATAATAAAACATTATTAATTATATACTATTAATGGTCAAAGTGATAAAAGTTTGACTTTGACTAAACCTGGAACGGAGGGAGTACTTTTTTTGTGGTTTCATATAATTGCTTAAAAGCTATAGTTTCCTAAAAATGAGTTTTGATTGTTTTCTACCAGATAATGTATTTCCCAACAAATGAACGGTGCTCTAGAAAATACAGAATATTTAATGGAAAACTGAGGTTTATATATATGTCGCACAGATATGTTTGTCACTAGAAATTTGGAATGTTTGATAGGATAAATCCTTTAGCACAAAATAAAATAGAATAGAGGAAATAAATTCATACTCATTTCTTGAATATAGTACAGTGTTGGGAAATAGACATTCTCGATGGATTGTATTTCACCACCAGCCAGCCTCCACGAGCCGCAGGCAGCAGCCGCCACCAGTGGAGCAACGATGCCTTCCCCTTCCCCCTCCCTCCATCAGATCCGGCCACCACAGGAGCAGCAACAGCCAACGCCCTCCCCCTCCCTCCCTCCTCCTGCTTCTCCTCCTCTCCTCGGATCCGGCAGTGGCCGCCGCGGGGGGTGGCGCAGCCACAGGGACGCGGGCCCGTGGCGCGGCAAGGCGGCGGGCGGCGGTGGCGGAGGTCTGGGCACCGTTTAGGTGCCACCTATACCCCTAGGTGGAGCGGAACCCCTCTGTCCAACGCTTTTGCGCGCTGAAGCGAGCGTCTAATGGCGCTTATTTTTTCACGGGATTGTATAATTCAAACACCTGACTATTGTAATAAACAATTAGTGTGAAATGTGAGCTTCTTTGGCATAAAATGTGTAACTTAATATGAGTACTTTTATTCTAACATGAGTGTTCCAATTGCAGAGCAAGCTCAGGTTGGTTATGATCGGCAAGAACGAAATGCTCTAATGCTTAACATACAGAACCCATCGTGGCCAATTCTGAATCAACCGGGGGAAATCAGTTAAGGCTTGAACCTCCTTTTTTTACTTGTCATCTTGTTTTTAGGAGAGTGCAGGATGAAGATAGGAAGATGCATGCTCAAAGTGCGCATATGTGTACTATGAAATCAGTGAACATTAACATCTTGCCGTAATATAATCCTTAGCTGTCTTGCCATAAACTGTTTTTTTTTCTTCTCTCTATTTCGAATGATACAAATCGTAATGTATGTTCCCTGCTGATTTTCAGGTTTTGATCCAATTGCAGCACCGAACACTGCTCTGCTTTCTACAGAACCATCTACTAGTGTAAGCAATAAAAAGCCTTAACAATGTTTTACAAATGGAGTGAACAACCTGACTACACCATAAACAAATAAGTTTAAATTCTAAATGCTTTGATGGGCACACTTATATTCTAATTGTCATCAAGAAGGGTGAATCAAAGTTCTTTGTTTAACTTTAATTCCTAGGATAGTTAACGAGTTTTTCATCTGGTTGTTTTGTGCATCCGGAACAGGCTTCAATATTGCAAGATCAATATTTTCATCAGACTATGCAGGGGGTCAGCATTGCCCAAGATACAAACAACCTATGTGGTATGGCAATTCTATATATTCATTTCGTGATGATCCAAGTTGGATTCTTAAAAATTTGGTGTCTTTTACGGTCCAAAAAAATGACCCCAATTGTTTGAGGGTAGTTCTGAAATTGAAGTGTTAATTTACTAATATGCATTTACTGCATGGAGAACAGTTGTTGATTAAATCCAAATAATTCATGAACTTGAAGGTAGAAGCCAAATTATCTCAGTCCAGTGTCCACCCATAAATTTTTCAAGCATTACTAAATTTTTAAAATGGAAAATGTTGCATTAAAATATTTCAATCTTTGCATAGACAAAATATAAATACATGTTCCTTATTACAAGCGCGGGGTGTAGCCATTCAAATGATGGTTCACTTGGACTTGGGCAATCTTCGTAGTTATATAATTGAGTATTTCTTACAGGTACACAGTTTAATATGGACCACATAGCACGCCCAGTGCAGCTTGTATGGGATATGCCTAATGTGGAGCAGAGGAAGAGTTGGAATCTTTTTGATCAGCTCATGCCGCTGTATAGTTGCCAACCAAGATTTTATAATTGCAGTTTAGCTACTATGCCCCTCATGACACAGCACCTTGGATTTCTGACCTTTATACCGAAGGATGTAATGCAGACTACTCATCGGAAAAAGGGTGTTCTCATAGAACCACTTGAACCTGATGATTCAGATGAAGAGTGCGTTTCTAATCCTTTCTCAGTTACATTTGCTCATACATTACATCATTGTTTATTAAACTAACCATCCTGCTAGTTTTTCAGGCGGCTACTGATGAAGAGTAAGTTGCACAGTAAATATCGATTGCGATTTGTGAATAAGGTGCGCAAGGTTTATTACCAATGGGAGAAAATAAAAGCATCTGACGGGGATTTTCTTAAAGTTGCTTTGTTTGATGAGAACAACACGCCGATCACATCTGGGCCACTGTCTTCAGCTCTTGTGATGGTAGCGGCTCTCCACGGTGACTTCAATGTCGGTGGTGAGAACTACTGGACTCCACAGGAGTTCAGCCGCTGCGAAGTAGATGCAGTGGCCAGATTAGAAGAGCGAGCCCTAGGAGGTGATTGCGTCTTAGCCCTTGCTGATGGAGAGGCGTGTCTCTATGATTCCTATTTCCAGATAACCTCACTTTATGCAAGAACTGGAAAGTTCAAACTCGGCGTCAAGTTGGCCATCGCCAAAGACGAGAGAATTCAAGAAGGTATATCAAAACCATTTTGGGTGATGAGGAGAGAGTTGAAGAAAGGTGCATTTCTTTTTCTGTTCACCTGTTTTCCTTCTTTCGTGTGTGTGTGTATTTTGATGGAAACTGCATACAGGCCATTAACTCACGATCTTTAAATCTGAAATATTGAGATCTACAAATGACTGATTTTTTATGATGCACAGATTTGCCTTCTTGGTTCCAATCCCACCCAACGGACGAGGAGCTCATCCTCCACTACCGGGGCAACCACCTAGCCACGGCACTGAAGCCCCCCAGGTATTCTCGGTGCTAAACACTTTATTATACTAGTCTTTAGATCAGTCGCTGGTATAATAAATCTTACAATAGGTGATATCACAGGTGGCCTTTGGGAAGCAGACGAGAAACAAACAATCAAAAAATACAAGATACAAATAACAAGATTACAACTACAACACAGACCAACACATTTAAAGGCGAACACATAACGGAAGCAACTAAGAGACAACACTAAACCACAGGTAAAGTCTAGTGCGGACAAGATCAAAGCTTAATCGTCTTCCTTACCATTGGCGTCGACGAAATCAAGATCTTCCTCTGTAATCAATAAGCAAGAACGAGTACAAGAGTACTCAGCAAGTCTCGACCCTTGCCCTACCATCAATGGAACATGTATGCATTTGACAGTAGCAAGGTTTAAGCTATAGTTACCAATATTGCTATAAAGCTAATTTTTACACATGCAGGGGTTTAATTTTATAAAGCAAGTTTTATAAACTTTATATTACAATATTAGTTGGTCAAATTTTAATGTTGTCGGACACCTCGTCTGTGACAATCTTCGGCGAGACGTCGGTCCTAATACTGAAAAATCACTCACACCTCAAGGATTATCCCATGTTAGTTGTTGCGACCGAACCATAGCCCGTCCATGACTGTGGACTCAGCTATTCAAATAGATTGTAACTCTGCAGAGGTTGTACACTTAACCAACACGCTGAGCGCAGCATCATACCATGACCAGTAGCGATGTTTCACAAGCCATTACCCATCATAACATCGTCCTGACTAATCACCCATGGAAGTTTACCGGGGGTTCATGACTTTGAAGCCAGGCCTACAACCGGGTCGTCAAGTCTGCACTACTTGCACCTTTTCCATGGGTTTCCATTGCTCTCAGCCTCTAGACGATTGAAAGACTAGTTGACGCGAGTTAGGCTAAGCCCTGTCGTATACAGGGTCATGTGGTCGCACATAAAAATGACTAGTTAAGATGTCACCTCAACTCGGTCCTTAATCGAGCCAAGACAATTATCTCCATCATAAACCTACCACAAATGTAGCGTTTATTCCCCCAAAACAAGCCACAAAGGTAGCACTTATCTAACAGAATTATCCCAGCTCATAATCATATTCATAAGCATATTAGTTTTTAGTTTATCACCCAACCAATGTCCCACGTAACACCACCAAGGACACAAACATTTTGCTTTGTAAAAACTAGTGATAATAAATATATAAATAAATCAGGTGATAACATAGTCCTAAGCATTGAGCTAAACAAGATGATCATTCAGGCATAATTGTTATAGCTTAAATAATTATTCTAAGTTTATCATGAAATAAATAGGATAGATAATATAATTTAGTAGTTTTGGTGATACTATAACAATGATTTTACAAACAATCTGTTCAGTATTTTATGTAGTAAAATGGCTTCTATAGTTTGTAATTAAATCATAAGATAAACATGATCAAAGGGAAACGGATTGAGATTTGCCTCCGTTGGTGTCTTCGAGAGGGTCCTGCTCGAACTCCGCGGCTCCGGATACTTCCCCCTCGAACTCTTTGTTCGCTCGACGATGACTCGACGGGGCTGAGTCAAAATGGAGCTCGGCCGTGCCTTTTATAGTGATGCGCAAGGGCAGGTGGCCGGGGCTGAGCGGCGAGTTCGCCGGTGTAGCGGAGACGACGGCTCGCTGCGCGCCCTGCAAGCATGCGCGATGAGGCGGGGCGGGCGGTGCGTCGGCAACCAAGTGATCACGGTCAGACGATGCGACGACACGGTAGCGGCTTTGCGGCACAGGAACTACGATTGCTTGCGCGACAGGGCAGAGTTGCATCTTCTAGCGGCTTGGCGTGGCGCCGTGGATGTGATGGCATGGCTGCAGCTCGGCATACTTGAGCAGGTAAGGGCGTTGAACGCCATTAATGTGAGTGGTTGTGTGAATGCAGAGCTCGCACGGTTCTCGTGGTGGGATGGCTCATTAGATGCTCCATGGAATTGGAGCACGCGAGCTTCTTCATGGAGGAGGGAGGAGGCGATGCTAGCTTGTCTTCAATTTGGTAGATGGTTGGAGTGAGGGGGAGTAAAGGAGAGAGGTTATGCTAGCACCGGTGGAAGAGAAAGAAATATGAGTAGCAGTAAAAGGTACCTCCTCCATGTCATAATAGATGATGTTCTAGCCAGCAACATTTTTATCAAAATACGTGTCGTTCTCGGAATCCAATGCGATGCTGAGCTAGTGTGCACCTAAGTCCGGCTTGTGCCTCGGGAGGCGGGGAACCTTGTAAGGGTAGCAATGACTTAGTTAGTTCACATTGGTTTTCGTGAGGAGGCTAAAACGACCAATAATTTGAAATGGGTGTAGTAGAAGTTTATAGATAAAGATGGCAACGGGTCGGATTCGAGTCAGGTGGAGCAAAAACCCGCTCGATAAGAAAAATCTCTCGGGTGCAAATTCAGACCCGGGTTTTTGGTCCCTGTCGGGTCTAATGCGCCGCAAGTCAGAGGGAGGAGGGGGCGCAGGGGCATGAGCTTGAGATCGCAAGGCCGCGCAGAGCGCCCTCATCATTGTTGGCCTGTTTGGGTTAACCCCCACGCCACCCAGCCCGACGGCGAGTTGGAGGAGTCGACGTCGCGTCCGCGAGAGGAGGATGGCACACGGCTAGCGGCGGGATCGGCGGCGACATTCGGCACGCGCACAGTCGGTGGAGGTGCCAGCGGAGGCGGCGCGGCCACGAGCGCCACTGCGGATGGGGGGCCAACGGAGGTGGGCAGCCGCGGTGGACGGGGGCGGCGCAGGTGGGCGACCGTGGTGGACGGAGGCCGGTGAAAGGGGGCGGACGAGGGCTGGCGGGGCCGATGGAGGCAGGCGGCGTGGTGAGAGCCAGGGACACGACGGTTGGTGGCTGAGGGATGGGAGAGATTTTAGGGTTCAGATTTCTAAGGGCTGCTTATATATGAAATCGAGATGGGCTTGGCTGAAATTATTAATGGGCTGTTTTCGGGCGTCCCACAGATCGTCCACGGGTCAAATAAAAAACTCGACCCGTAACCACAATTTTACGAGTCGGGTGCGGATGAGACCCGCAAACAGAAAATACCCGTACCCGTTGGGTGCCCCGCACCCACGGGTAAAATTGCCAACCATATTTATAGAGATTCTTAAGATTCAACCTAGTTTGTGAATTTTTAAGTTTAAAATTTCGATAAATAAATTTTCAGGGTGTTACAAGCACCCTACCCGCCCCCCATCATCGCGGAGGATGACATCTACAAATTCGAGCCATGGGAACTGCCGGCCATGGCCATGTCGTCCCTGGCCTTAGCCGAGTGGTACTTCTTCTGCCCCACAGAATCCACAAGCACCAGCTCCAACCGCGCGACGGGATCTGGCTACTGGCAAGTCATCAGCACCAACGCCATCCGCAAGCACGCCACCAGTGAGATCATCGGCATCAAGAAGACGCTCGTTTTCTATAGGGGCCCTATGCCCAAGAGCAGCATCAAGACCCACTGGATCATGAGCGAGTACTGCCTCCCTCCAGGTCCATAAGTAACAGTGTCAAGGGGTCATCTTCCCATTCAAGCACGCAGGTACGCGCCTCCCTCCAGTCGACAGTGTACGTTTGATAGATTTGCTATATATTGATGAAGCTTACTTTCTATGTGCAGCCGCGGGACTGGGTTTTGTGCAGAATCCGCAAGTCAAGAACGTGCAAAAGTGATAGCGAAGGTGGGTCTGATCGTCCTCCACTTCTCCAACTTTAGATTATTCATAAAAATCATTTATTCAACTTATCCACGTAATCTAATTTATGTCAAGAGTGTTTGGCAAAACAGCTTATCCACGTGGATTATAGGTGGTGAGAAAGTAAAAGTGGTAAAATGCTACTATTTGTAGCTTATGAGAGCTAGTACAAAATATAAAAGTGATTATTGGTGATTTTAATTATAATCACTTATGAATTTTAAGTATTTGATAGAGATTATAGCATAAGCTATCATAATCATTAGCAAAAACAGTCTCATAATCTCTCTCAAACGGGGCCATACTGTTGTTGCTGTAAAATTAGCTCTCACGGTAAGCATTTGGCACTCAATCAAGAAACAAATGACAATTGCGCTTGGTTAATTACAATCTTGCAGTAGAAAAACTATACAGATTACGAAAACATGATATTTGGATGATATATTGATTCCAGCGCACACGGTAAGAGATGCTGCTTTCAGTATCTGCACCTGGCTGTGTTGACGGTGACCTCCTGGCAACTGATTTCACTTTTCAGGCTCCCACGTTCCACCACTAGACTACCCGCACCACTCAACATGCACTAGGAACTAAGGATCACCAGGAAAAAGAACTTGAACGAACAAATTTCAACTAGTTTAAGCCCACAGAATTAAGGGTGCCGCCACGATGTGCCATCATCTTCGAGAGGATGCATGGGTTTGATGCTGCCGAAGCCCTGGTTCCAGGCAACGATCCAGCATATCATCCATCTGGTTCTCAGCCATTGACATACGCAACCTGAAGCACACGGAAGGCATCAAGATCACGATAGAACAGAAATGAACAAACGATGTGAATGTTGGTTGCAGAAGTCTTAGGTTCACCAGCATGCAAAAAGGAAAAGGAATATGAAAAAGATATTGACGTAGATATGGAACAATCTTAAAAATTCCATATATTAATAATTTTGCAAACAGAAATGTACCATCTGCTATGCCAACACTGACTAAATTCTGATAACAAGGACACAATGGGGACTGAAGGCCACTTTAATTTTGTCAGTATAAACTTAGTTTTCTAGCCTGTCTGGGGTTCATAAAACAACTTGGAAATTAAAGGCCCATAGACTAGAAATTGAACATTCTTGTATGATTACTGTTTTTACCTTGATCTTATAATTAGGATTATCATCACAATATGCCAACATCTAGGTTTTCACCATGAAGCTGCCTGCACTGCTGTTGAAGCCCAGGAACCCACAGTTGGGAGATCTTTTGCATACCAACTCCCAGCAACAATTGCTGCAAACTAGCCAACTTGTCAACAAACCATAATTTTGGACAGCGTCTTACACTCAGTTTTGTAACCAGAGGGATGTTGGAGACCCTCTCCAAGCATCCCCATCCTGTGATCAAAAGGATATCCGAAAGGAAGGGGAGGTTCTCCACTACCTTCAAGCGGGCTGCCTTTCTTAATTGGAGTCTTCAAGTTTGTGGCATGAGCAAGCTGTTGTGGGAGAGCCTTCAGCTTTGGGCAGCGCACAATATCCAACTTCTCCAAGCGAGGCATCAGCTGCAGCATGGGAAATGAGGTTTCCCCTTTGTGCTTAACTGCAGCACCATCCATGGATACTTTTGCAGCATCTATTTCTTCAACGAAGGACCACTCCTCCCAGTTGGACAAACCATCAATGATCAACCATTCAAGCTTAGGAAAAGCAACAGGCTCTGTGGATTCTGGATTACCTGCAAAATGGCCAACAAATTCAGGCCCAATCTTGGTGACTTTAGCTGCTTCTACAATTCTTAGATATTTCAAGTCAGGTAGCTGCCCAAGTGGTGGAAGATGCATCCATGATTTGCAGTGTATTCAAGTATTTTAGTGAAGACAGATAGGTAGTCCTTAGCCACGTAGGACTCCTCCGACCAAAAAATCCTTCTATAACTAGATCGTCAAGGCCATCTGGGGGGACCAGCTGCTCAAAGATCTTCTCGATATTGCTAACATCCATTTCTAAATATTGTTCCTCTTTGTGTACAGTACAGCTGAGATGCAGAACTTTGAGATACTTTTTGTCTATTAGAAACAAATGCATACTACTAGTCAGTGCTCTCTCCAGTTTAACCATAACAAGCTTCCGCAAGTGGAAAATAGAACACAACTCTTCCAAGTTCCATCCATCTTGTGTTTCAGTATTACTAATGCCACCTCCAATAGGGAATCCTGACAAATCATTAAGAAAATTCAATCTGCCTATGACTTTCAGAACCTGATTTATAGGTGTTTCATGAAGACAAAGGCATCTTAGATTGTCCAATTTAGTGATTGCCAAAGGAAGAACTTGTAAACCATCACATCTCTGCAAGTTCAACATTTGAAGGTTTTTGAGAGAGCCAATGGACTCCGGAAGACAAGATATGTCGGTACCTTCAAGAACAAGCAAACGCAAATGGATCAAATTCCTATATAATATGGAATATAATCTATGAGTGAACCAGCCAAATCCAAAATACGTATATATGGGATTCTCCTGAAAAAAGTATTGTCAACTCTTAAGTGATTTCCCACAGGAATTGGCAAAAGTCCTCAATTTCATTTGCTCCATAGCCACATTAGGTAACATCACCATGTTCTTCTCTGTGTCGACTGAAATACGTCTCAATTTACGGAGATTATCAACTCCAAGTGATTCTAGATCCCCTGTAAAACATTCATCTCTTGACAAATAACATGCAAGTTGTCTTACAAGGTCATGCATCTTGCATACAGTATGAACAAAATTTGAATAGTATGGTTGAAGAAGGTTCCTATGGATCAACTCGTAGTAGTATTCTTCTGCAGTATCTTCAAGTAGCTGGTCTTCTTGCTTTTCTATAAAGCCTTCAGCAACCCACATCCTGGTAATATCATCAAGGTAAATATCTGAACCTTCAGTATATACAATACAATAAAGAAAACACTGCTTCAAATGTTGTGGTAACTCTTCATAGCTTAGGTACAAAGCACCACTTATTTCACTAGGAAGATTGTTTATGGACCAAGCACTTTTGTTTAAAATCTTTTTCCACTCATTCCTTGATTGATTTTTGCTTGCTAAGACACTTGCAATAGCCCTGATTGCCAGAGGAAGTCCACCACATTTTTGAACAACCTTAATACCTATGTCCTGCAACTTGTGGACTTGATTCTCTTCATTGATATTCATGCTCTTCCAAAGTAGCTCCCATCCAACATCAACAGACATCAATTCAACTCGATGAGTATGATCACTCCCTATTTCTAAAGCAACAGTATCGCGTCTAGTAGTAATAAGAATCATTCCTGTAGCTGCAGCATGCAGTGGAGTTCTTAACAGGTTTGTCCATACATCTGATACCCAAGCATCATCCAACACAAGGAAGAAGCTCTTTTCTCTCACGGACAATTTAAGCTTCCTTTGGAGCTCTCCTATTGATTCTTCTTTATCATGACGGACTTTCATATTTCGAAGAATTTGTCTCAAAACAGAAGCCTTAGAGTACTCCTTGGAAACACAAACCCATGCCTTCTTGTTAAAGATTCCTTTTAATTTTTTATCGTTGTACGATTCCTCCTGTTCCAACAATAGTGACCTTGTAACTTTTTCTTCCATTGTGTGCAAGCATCAAATACATAATTTTTCTGCAAGCATGTACAACATCCTTTCCTACAAGGTTTGGCTCAACAATGGAGGAACACATTCCCACTTTAGATGCCACATCTTTCTGTATAGGTTGTGTACTCTCAAGTGTTAAAAATATTTTATCAATTGCGATGCACTCTATATTTTTTGTTGATGCTTTTGATCTTAGAACCAATCTCATGACGTATATGAATATCAGAAAAGCAAGAGAGAAGTGAATACACACTGCATGCAGCTGACTTCCACGATGATGCTGAAGGGGAATCTGCCAGTAGCTTGCTTGCTTCAAATCTAGCTAAGTCGATAATATCATCAACGTCATATATAGCATCTTTTAGCCGACTGAGCCAATAGTCATATGCGGAATTTTCTATCCTCCGTTGCTCGGCATCATAGAGAAATGATTTTATTTGGTCCATTCTTCTCTGCAGTTCCATGAGCTCTTCTTTCACCCCTAGAATCAGTATTGCCTCCTCTGTTATAACATCCTGCAACTTCTGGACGCACGATCCAACAAAAGCATCTATTATGGTTGCCATCGTACAAACTTGCTTAAGGATGTCGGCAGAACCACAACGGAGTGATATGCTTGGGGGAATGGAACACCTGCAAAGTATTAGTTATCCAAATTTAGAATGTGTACTTATACAAGTTTCGCTTTCAGTATAATTAAGTGAGAGTACCCACCTACTCAACCAGAGCTAATGGCTCTCCATGCGACAAACCTGAACAACAGGCTGAGATTATTAGGCCAAAAATTGGTCTTTATGCTGGACAGAGGACACAAAGGCAAAGATATTTCGGCAAATGGAAAAATATTCAGTAGGGACAGGATTGCAAGTGCCAGAGAGAAACCCATGGATATAAAACAAGAAGAATTACTAGTGAATCAGAATCACCTAAAGTAGGTGTATGTGATCACGACAAGCAACAGACATCAATCAGGCTGCAAAAGGAGATCAGTACATGTTAATGCAAATTTTTAACTCCCAATAGGACACCTTCAATAAACGATGGAACGGAAACCTGCATTCTGCTCATGAAACCTCTGAATAAACATCACATAGAATGCTTCCTTAATTAATTAAGTTGGTGCCTTGGAGTGGAGCTTACCCTGGTCGAGAGCTGGCATGAGTTGAATTGGTAAAATGAATGGGGGAGACACGAAGAATTCCTACTGAAGCCTTTCTTTCATGTTGGACGTGTGAGAAGAGAACAAGCACCGCATATAAGCTCATACAGCACACAATTTCTGTAATCACATACTCTCTTCGTTCTTAAAATGATATCGCTGTTGACTTTAAATTTTAACTTTGATCACTCATTTTATTCAAAAAATTAATTCAAATGTATAAAATTTTGAACCGTAGTTCGAATATATTCGATAGTAAAGCAAATTATAATAAAATATATTAAATTTATTATAATTTTTTAATAAAATAAACGATCAAAGTTGAGGTTCAAAATCAACGAGTGAGTGGTATGCAGGTGGCCCAATTTTATACAGCACACGGGATTTTATACAGCAGGATATGAACGGTTGTACAACAAAGTCAGAACCAGAAACATCATAGTTGGAAATGTAGATGTGAAATCGCTTTCCTGCGTCAATGCTGTGGGAAAAAAAAAGGCATGCTATGACACGACGACATTAGACGGACATGAAAAAAAAAAGGCATTAAATGGCATACTTTTCAGTTTGAAAGGCACAAAATACTTTTCGAAAGGCACAAACAGCAACAGATGAAGCAATGGCAAGGCGCAACATACAAACAGGTACAGGGAACTCCACGTTTCCAGATATTAAATCAAACCATGGACGAGACGAGCAAGCCACCATGAAGATAGGGCCCTCGAAACCCCCCGGTGATCTATTTATTACCTCCGCAAGCTTTCCGGCGAGATTCTTCAGACGGGAGGGGTCAATCTGGGCCCGCCGCCCCCCGGCGCCGGAGAACGCGACGGCGAGGCGTCGGCCAAGGGAACTGAAGCAGCAGCCTGATGGGCCTCGAGGTAACCGTCATTTGCGTGACTGTAGCTTCGCGAGATAACTGTCACGACTTCTGAAGGGAGTATAATTTACTACTAGGAAAATTGGGGAAGTACAAAATGACTTCTAATTTGGAAATAATGACGCCATGAATGATGATACTACTAAAAAGGTTCATCTGTTAAAATGTAACAGATACCCTTAAGACCTACTCCAGTATATCCCTTGGTAATGAGTTAACTATACAGGCAACTCCAACATGACTTTCAGCCGTCACGGCCACAGGTTCCTTGATACTCATTTCTTGCTTCCTTTTCTACTTTTCTACTGCTTTATCGGTGACCTGGTCTCGTGCAAAATCATCCAGGCAAAGCCCATTTTAACATCTGTAGAGAGCAAGACACAACACATTAGAATATCTCTGAAACTTGAACATAAAACAAAGATGCATACATCAGCAATGTCTAGATCATCCCATTCCTCTAACACCTATTCAATTTTTTGTATCTCTTGTTGGGCTTTTAAAAAGATGCTTCAGCTACGGCAGGTCGGCAGATTAAACAATATCATCACCTTTCAGACAAGTCATTTGCTAAGCAACATCTCACTCGTGGAGAGTTCGCATTACACATACTGATTTAGGTTTTGATATATCATTCCACATACTTGCTAAGAATTCAATAAAAATTTTGTCATCGTAGCATTCACACTTTCCAGCTTTGTACACTTAGTTTAACATAGAATTCAGCCATGGTTTGTGCTTCAAAGTTTATGCGTGTGGTTTAACTGTAAACAGCCAAATATGTTCACATGCCTTGATTGTCAAACTATATACTCCACTTGGAACCGAGCTTCAAACCACTACTCCTACATAGGCCTTTTATAGGGCTATCAAAACATTATATGGAAAGTTGCGTAAAAAACAAGATCCTGAAACCTAAATTACTGTTAAATTATAATACCATGCATAATATTTGGAGCATTTCAGGACTTTCAGATTAGGGAAAGAAGACTGAAATGCATTTGTATGTATGCGGTTAGAATTACCATGGATGGCCGGCTGGCTACATGGTCAAACATTCAAGCAATATAATACTTTTCACAACAATTTTAGGATCTCGTACTTATTTTTAATATCATCTGTGGGCAGAAAAAAAGAACTATTTACTGTTGAGTGATCACATAGAGCCAAACTAAGGACATGGTATCGCAATGAAAAGCAGATTACCTCAAACCATAAATCTTTGCTGCTCGGCTCATTGGCACTTTGCGCATAATGACAACCCGCTGTTGTCTTTTTTTGAAGCATGGTTCATGTTCTGTGCTGGTAGTTGATGTGACACATTCATATTTCCGCTTATTGATAAATTGGTCATTAGACGCTGGCCTCTTGTTGCCCTCTTCTGTGGACTTGATACAATGTGGAACATCTGTATCTTCGAAGCTGCTTTCACCAGAACACAACCCAGCTACCCATGGTTCCTGCTCCTCCTCGTCGACTCTAATTGAAGAGTTATCTCTGCCCATGGATGGAACACAAGGTGGAGTATATGATCCATTGTTGCTGCTTTCACCAGATGTCCATGGTTTCTTCTGGCCACGAGAGGTCTTCTCCTCCATAACATGCGAACAACTTCCCTGTTCATATGCCAAGGGATTACTGTTCAAATTTTCCTGCTCAATCCTACCGCTCTTTTCCTGTGCCAAATCAATATTAACTGTGGGGCTAGAAAGAGAGAAAATATTCTCATCACAATTTGCAATGGCGCTTCCATCATTTTTATCTACCTTTCGAGAGAGTTCCTTCCCTCTTGGTTCTGCAGTGACATCTTTTTGTTGACCCTGCACGGGAAGATTTTTGGCTGCTCCTGATTCGTCAAAATCCGAACTTTTCTTAGATATGATGTCTACAGTTCCATCTTCACGCTGTTCTGAGGCATCTTTGCGAGCTTTGTCCATCCGATTCATCGGCAGGGTCTCAGTTTCAGTTGCTGCAACATCAAACTCTGAACTTTCTTCAGGCACGGTCTCTACATTTCCATCTTCGCACTGCCTCGAGCCATGCTTAACATTTTCATGAGATTTATCCAGTTGGTCCATTGGTGGGATCTCACCTTCACCTGCTGCTACACCAAGACCTGAATTTTCCTGAATCATGGGCTTTAATACATCTCCATTTCCGTGCTGTCCCGAGGCATGGTTAACGCCTTGGTGAGATTTGTCCTGCTGGTTCATCGATGAGGTCTCACCTTCATCTGCTGCGACATCAGGGTCTGAACTTTCTTCAAGCGTGGCCTTTGCATTGCCATCTTCGTAGCGACTAGATGCATGTTCAACATCTTCGGGGGATTTATCCTTCTGGCTCTTCGCACGGGGTTCACTTTCACCTGCAGCTAAATTAAGACCTTCAGAACCTTCTTGAAGCATGGTCTTCACAGAAGTACCATTTTCAGGCTGACCCAAGACATGACTAACACCTTCGCACGGTGTGTCGTCCAGCTCCAGGTCGATTGGGTTGTCACTGCTACCTGAAGTTAAATAAGGACCTGAACATTCTTGTAGAAAGGGTGCCTTTAAAATTCCACTTTTCCGCTGACCCAGAGCATGTTTCTCGAGCTCTTCGAGCTGATCGGAGTCATGTTTGATAGTATCTTCACGATCTCCATCCACCTGGTTGAGCAGTGGGGCGTCACCGACGCCAGGAGCGCCCGCATTCTGTTCAGAAGCGCCGCCGCCGCTTCCGCAACCCGCATCCCCGCGAGCGAGCGGACAGGCCTCGACCAGGAGGTTCCAGGGCCCGTTGATCACCCAACGGAACGCAGCCTCCACGGCCATGGAATCGGTGAGGTGGAACAGCGAGCCGTCGTGCTTCACCTGCGAGATCAAAGCGGCGGCTCGGGACGGGCAGGTCGATTAGATTAAACCCGCAACAACTTGAGCGAAAAAGATTGGTTCTTTATCACAGGCCGGGCGTCGCCGTTGAGTTCCGGTGGCGTAGCGTGCGTACCTGCAGGGATTTGACGGCGATCGCGCCGGTCTCGGGGAAACACGCGGCGTGCTCGGCGGTGACCCGGCCTGTCCAATTCCAGGCTTAGGACTCTTCAGTTCGTCCCAAGATTTCAAGATAAAAATCCCGAGGGAACGGGCGTGGAGTCGCGATGGAACTAAAACGGAAACGAAGATGGAATCGATAGAGGCACGCACGCTTTAGGTCGGCGACGGTGGTGGCGGCGGGGAAGGAGACGACGAGGCGCGTGCCGAGGCTCGTCTCCAGGAAGACCGTGGCGGCGGCGGCGGCGACCATGGCGAACCCCAGGCGTGGGGTGTGGTTTTCTCCTGGAGTCAGGAGCGGGCCTTTCGTGCCCTGTGACTGTCCTGTCTCTTCGTGAAACTCCGTGGTCGGCCGCGGAGGAACGAAGGAAAGCCAATGAGCGGTCAACGGTCAACACTCGTTCTCGCTGCTGCCTCTTGGTGAAACTCGAGCAGAACGCTAGAGTCTGACAAGTGGCTACGACGTCGTCCGTCCAGGGCCATGGCTAGTCCATCGACCATCGTTGAGCTCCCAAGTCCCAAGGTCGCAGCCGCCGTGCCTTGCGTCCATCCACCTTGCTCCGGCTGCACGTTGGAGTGGCCGGTGAAATTTCTTCGTTGCCAGTGTTAGACTTAATCTTGTTCGTGTGATCAGCATGCGCCAAGTGGACGCAACATACATGCCGGAAAGATTAGGCCTCCTTTGAAATGCCGGAATATTTTGTGTTTGTTACGTTTTTTTCTGTAAAATTTCTGTAACAGTACTTATGAAATTTCTACATTACAAAAGAGGTCTTAGTCTGCGAGCAGTGCGAAGCACGCAAGACTTGGTGAAAGTGGCCGGTGAACATGCAGCAAGTGTAGTGGCCGAGTATTGTATTGGAGTTCAGCACTTTGTGCATGCATGATCAATGAAGCCGGTGATTTAATAGTGGAGCTAATCACATTGAGGCCACAGTACCGTGGCAGGCCTGCAATCAACGTATGAAGAGCAGAATGTGCCGTGAAGTGTAGCGAGAAACAAAGTTAGTTCTTCGGCTGGTGTGCAGCGTCTGAACCCAAGCGTGTCAGTGTTCTTTCTCTTCTTTCAGTGATGGAGCAGCAGTGTCAAGTAAAATGCTCGTGCTTGCATTTGTGCTAGTGTGCAGAACTAAAAATCCTTTTGTGTCGTTGTGCCTTGCGGGTGCGCGCGCGCGCTGTGTTCTCAACAAGAGAGAGTGACCGAGTGAGAGCTGGGCCAACAGACAGATCCTGAAAGCAGAACAAAACAAGTCCAGCGGCGCCTTGCCAATTCGCTCTTCTCGCCGTTGCTGGGCATAGTCGCGGAGGCTGCTCGCACTGTCCTCCTCGTCATTACCCAGCCACTGCTGTCTCAGAACAACATTTTGGCAAGAACAAAAGGTGACGGTGTTTAGGACTCACTCCGTTTTAAAATATATGTATTTTTAATTAAATCAAAGTTAAACTTTCATCACTTTAACCATTAATAATGTATAACTAATAATGTTTTTTTATAAAAATTATATTTTTTGATTCATTATAAAATAAACTTTCATAAAAAAAATATATTTTTACATTAAAATCTATGTAATTTTCTAAATATTATTAGTAAAATTTTAAAAAATTTGATCTTATCTAAACTAAAAAATACTTATATTTTGAAACGAAGGTACTTATATTTTAAAACGGAGGTAGTAATACTCCAAACAAAGTAAATTGAATCTGGAGAATTAACAAATACTCCTACTCGGTGAAAAAATGGTGGAGAATCCTGTTCTCCCTGTCTTCTTTGGAAAATATTACTCCCTCCGTTCTAAAATATAATTAATTTTAAATTTAGACAAAGTCAAATTTTTATCACTTTAACTTACTACTAATATGTAGTTAATAATAGTTTATCAAAAATTATATTTTTTGGATTCATCATTAAATAAACATTCATAAAAATATATTTTATATTAAAAATTATATATTTTTTTTAGATATTATTAAGTAGAAGTTAAAAGGATTTGACCTTATTTCTCTACTCCTATAAAAGCAGTCTTTGGTGATGATCGCCTTTCTGGCAGCGCAAAATTTCAGCCGTTGGATTCCGTCCGACGCACCAAAGTCGAGTCGATAAGAGCCCCCGTAGGCCTTCCTTCCGATGCTCCCCCCCCCCCCCCCCCC
>BCLF01000096.1:226302-238948 GCA_001602275.1 Zoysia japonica
GCCGGGCGGGCCCGCGACGTCGCTGCCGTTCTGCCGGCGCGACCTCCCGCTCCGCGCGCGCGCGCGGGACTTCGTGTCGCGGCTGACCCGCGCCGAGAAGGTGCGCAACCTGGTGAACAACGCGGCGGGCATCCCGCGGCTCGGCGTGGCCGGGTACGAGTGGTGGTCCGAGGCGCTGCACGGCGTGTCCGACACCGGACCCGGCGTCCGGTTCGGCGGCGCGTTCCCCGGCGCCACCGCGTTCCCGCAAGTCATCGGCGCCGCCGCGTCGTTCAACGCCACGCTGTGGGAGCTCGTAGGAAGGGTACGTACGTGACCTCTCCGGCATTGCCATTTTCTTGGTTTTGTCGTCGCTCTCGTCTCTCTCCCTCTATGTGTGTGTTTGGTTGGTTGTGCGCGGCGCATGTGATGTCTGTGGGCGCCCTGGCTCCGTTGTGCGTCCTTGTCTGCGCGCGTCGCTCACTGTGCTGCCTTGCCTTGCCTTGCCTTGCTGCTGTTTGTGTGACCTGCGTCCTCTCCTCTCCTCCCTCGGGTTCCTTGCTCGCTCTTTCTCCAGCCTAGGACTGTTGGTCGTCAGTTCAGTGATGTACTCGAAGCACTGACATGAAAATACTGTCGGATGATCTTGCCTTTGTTCATTCATCTTTTTTCTTTTTCCCTTTTACTAGTAAGTTTTAAAAAAGGGGAATGCAGAGTTTTTAAAACTTGACGACTCGTCTTGGTCTTTTGGTGGGTACCAACAAAAAGATCAAATTTATGGTGCCTTTTAACGTGGAGCCTGCACCGTGTCGCCAAGTTTGTACCATTAGTACATAGCATTATGGCAATATATTACTACATAGTACTAGTACATGTTTACTGTTGACAGTAATGTCTTCGTGTTTGTACAATTCTGTGGTGGTACACTCCTTTTACTCAAATTTAGGGAATACGTAGAGAAATTGGATTACCTATTTTTGGAACGAGAACCGGCCTCCTGGTAGGAGTACTACCAGCCAAAAGAAGGAAAGCAAAACAGAATTCTAGGAGATACAGCAAGTGGTAGTAAAAGAAAGCATTTTGGTTTGTTTGTTCTTGTTTGGCTTTGGCATGTGCCACTGCACTGCACTTTCTTTGCTGCTGTTCTAAGATTGCCTGTCAGTTGCATCCATTCACAAGGCTAGGTACCGTATACTAGACTAGTAGTACAGTACTTTATCAATTATTTTATCCCCTTTTATGTTTGCTTTGCAACTTGATTGATTGATCTATGGAAAGTTTACACAAAAATTCATCACGCACGACGAAAGGAAAAAGTTTCTTGGTAAAATTTCCCCTTCGCCGAAGAAAAAAAAAGAGAGAGATCGAGCGAGGCAGAGCAGAGGAGCACACAAGTGAACATGGAGTAACTTGTTCACGTGCTTTGCCCGCCGCCGCATCGGAACTTGTTCAGGACACGCAGCAACAGTGCGCCGATCATGATCCGTTTCATCTTCACGTGGTTGGCCAGACAAAGATGAAAGATTCATCATCCTGCCTCGGCGTCCGTGCATTCTACTAACTCAACGTTTGTGCATGGTGCACGGTGGGTGCAGGCTGTGTCCGACGAGGCGCGCGCCATGTACAACGGCGGGCAGGCGGGCCTGACGTTCTGGAGCCCCAACGTCAACATCTTCCGGGACCCGCGCTGGGGCCGCGGCCAGGAGACCCCCGGCGAGGACCCGGCCGTGGCGGCGCGCTACGCCGCCGCGTACGTCCGCGGCCTGCAGCAGCGGTACGGCCGCTCGCGCCTCAAGCTCGCGGCCTGCTGCAAGCACTTCACGGCGTACGACCTCGACAGCTGGGGCGGCACGGACCGGTTCCACTTCAACGCCGTCGTGTCGCCGCAGGACCTCGAGGACACCTTCAACGTGCCGTTCCGCGCGTGCGTCGAGCAGGGCCGCGCCGCCAGCGTCATGTGCTCGTACAACCAGGTCAACGGCGTGCCCACCTGCGCCGACGAGGGGTTCCTCAAGGGGACCATCCGGGGGAAGTGGCGCCTCGACGGGTACGTCGTCTCCGACTGCGACTCCGTCGACGTGTTCTACCGGGACCAGCACTACACGCGCACCGTCGAGGACGCCGCCGCCGCCGCGCTCAAGGCCGGACTCGACCTCGACTGCGGCCCGTTCCTCGCGCAGTACACCGAGAGCGCCGTCGCGCAGCGGAAGGTCTCCGACGCCGACGTCGACGACGCGCTCACCAACACCGTCGTCGTGCAGATGCGCCTCGGCATGTTCGACGGCGACCCCGCCGCGCAGCCGTTCGGCCACCTGGGACCGGCCGACGTGTGCACGCCCGGGCACCAGGCGCTCGCGCTCGAGGCCGCGCGCCAGACCGTCGTGCTGCTCAAGAACCAGAGAGGCAAGCACCGAGCGGTGCTCCCGCTCGCGGGCCGCGCGCGCCGCACCGTCGCCGTCGTCGGCCCGCACGCCGAGGCCACCGTCGCCATGGTCGGCAACTACGCGGGCAAGGCGTGCAGGTACACAACGCCGCTGCAGGGGATCGCCAGGTACGCGCAGACCCTGCACCAGGCTGGCTGCACCGACGTCGCGTGCCAGGGGAACCAGCCGATAGCCGCCGCCGTCGACGCGGCGCGCCGAGCCGACGCAACTGTCGTCGTCGCTGGTCTCGACCAGAAGGTCGAGGCTGAAGGCCTTGACCGAACGTCACTGCTCCTTCCAGGACGCCAAGCGGAGCTCATCTCGGCAGTGGCCAGGGCCTCCAAGGGGCCGGTGATCCTTGTGCTCATGTCCGGCGGGCCGATCGACATTGCTTTCGCGCAGAACGACAGGCGGATCGCCGCGATCCTGTGGGCAGGGTACCCAGGCCAGGCGGGAGGGCAGGCAATCGCCGACGTGATCTTTGGTCAATATAACCCAGGTAAGCTCCCAGCTCACCTCACTCTGTGTTTTCAGTTCACTCTGCTTTTATTGAAAAACCAAAAAGTCCCGCCTCCCCTGAACAGGGAAAAAAAAAGGAGTGTTCAAATTTTCAAACGATGAATTTGATCGGAATTTGGTGCAGGAGGCAAGCTGCCGGTGACATGGTACCCTCAAGATTACCTGCAGAAGGCGCCGATGACGAACATGGCGATGCGCGCCAACCCGGCGCGCAGGTACCCCGGCCGGACGTACCGGTTCTACACCGGCCCGACGATCTACCCGTTCGGGCACGGCCTCAGCTACGCCCAGTTCACGCACTCCCTCGCGCACGCGCCGGCGCAGCTGACCGTGCAGCTCTCCGGGCACCACGCCGCTACCACCACCGCCACCACCCCCAGCGTCTCCCTGCTCAACGCGACACGCCCGGACCGCGCCCACCAGTCCGTGCGCGTGGAGCACGCGCGGTGCGCCGGGCTCACCGTCCCCGTGCACGTCGACGTGAGGAACGTCGGCGAGCGCGACGGCGCGCACACAGTGCTCGTGTACCACGCCGCCCCAGCGTCGGCCGCCGTGGAAGGCGCGCCCGTGCGGCAGCTCGTGGCGTTCGAGAAGGTGCACGTGCCGGCCGGCGGCGTCGCGCGCGTCGAGATGGGCGTCGACGTCTGCGACGGGCTCAGCGTGGCCGACGCCGACGGCGTCCGCAGGATCCCCGTCGGCGAGCACAGCCTGATGATCGGCGAGCTGACCCACTCCGTCACGCTCGACGTCGAGCAGCAGCTCGGGGTATAGGAGGAGGAGGAGCAGTGAAGCGTACTGCTAGGATTCAGAGGCGTTTCACAATAATTCATTGTGTGTCATTTTTACGAGGATTGCTACGGTGCCTGTGTTCTGTCTCTGCAAAGGCCGAGATGGATGGAAATCTACCAAGGTAGAAGAGCACCGGATTATTGAAATCTCAAGTCAAAGCAAACGATTGATGCAAAATTTAATTTCTCAGCTTGAATTATGCCAGTTTTTGCACAACGTAAAACTCCATTCTTGTTTTATGTAAACGCTCGGAATCTCATTCCGAAAGGTATTTCCGTCGCTTTCATCATCGGCAAGCTCAAGAAGTCGTTCGATAAATAAAAAAAAAACAAAGATCTAGTAGAAGTCTTTGCTGCTACTAGTCTACTACGTCAAAAACGTGCCTTGGCCCAAGTCCCATTTGACCATCTCCTTCGAGCTCCCGACGCTGCCATCCGGAGACGACGAGGCGAGGCGAGATGGGTTGGGCGGCGCGGTTCCTAACAGCGGTGTCGTTCCTCGCAGCCGGCGTCCTCTTCGCGCCCGACGCGCTCCTCGGCGACCGCCCCGGAAGAAGCGGCCTCGCAGCGGCGGTGAAGCTGGTCCACCTGGTCTCCTTCGCCGCCGCCTGGGGGGTCACCTTCGTCGGCGGCATTGCCATGTTCAAGTAAGCCATCCGCCACTTAATTTTTTTTTTGGGGGGGGGGAGGGGGGGGGGGAGGATTCGGTCGCGGCGAAGCGTCTCTACGCCGCCATCGGTTCGGCCGCCAATCCTATCAGGCCTCTTTGATTGAAGGGAAAAAATCTTATTTTTACGGTTTTTTTTTAAATTAAACTAATTTTTTGAAATTTCTACATAATTTTTGTGAAAATTGCATTCCAAAGAGCTCTTAAATTGTTGTAACTGATGACTGAAATGCCTTGCGAGAACTGTGGACTTGAACAAAACTGATCAGAGGCCAGAGGCTGACGTTAACCGACATGTGGGCTCTGGCAAAGATACGGCCCGATAGCCCACAGGTAAGGGACTGGGAGGTAGTCTGCACCGTGAGTCCACACACGTTACTGCCGAAAGCCCACCGCCCTTCGCGCCACGGCCCATTTCGTCATTCGATATTATACTCCTAGAATCTATCACTTCTCCCTCTGCAACGCCCTCCATCGGCATGGATTTCAAGCCGTCGGGAGGCACGGACATGATACGGCAGCTTCAATCCGGCGCGGCCGTGCTATCATACAGAAAAGATGCTGATTTACGATAAGGATACAGTTGCATACTTCTTCTCAACACAATATAATTTGTTCCTAAAAGTAACCAAACAACGTCTTTCACACGGGTAAGTTCGATCAATGTGTTCGTGAATTACATAGCAGTACACAAAATTTCCCAATAAGATGTCTCAAATCAAATCTGCTTGAAAAAAATGCTCTACCCCCGGAAATGGGGATGACCATGAATACAGGAGATAGTGTCCACTCTACACCATGACCAGAAGGGACACCAAAATAAAGCACAATGAACCTGATGGAAGACTCTTACAAGACACGGACAGAAATATCATGACCAACGACTCTCGTTCAGACATAAATGAAACAAGCTCGGCCAGCCGGTCCTGAAAATTGTTGCTGCAGGGCCGACAATGTTACCGGGTTGATCAGGCAAATCATGTTGGGTAGAAATTATCCACCGCGTAGTGATTGGTTCCACTGGGCTGATGGCCTTTCCCGATGCACACCCCATCATCGAGCTTCACAATCCAAGCTTTTTCTTCGTAGAACTCTACCTTTACATTGTGCTGTTTTGTAAGCTGGCCGACAGAAACCAGATTTCCAGACGAGCCAGGAATATACAGTACGTCATCAAGCCTTATAACACCATTATCGATGCTGCCCCAAGCTTTAACATGGAGTTTTAACCCCGTAATTCCGGGGATGGACTCTATGGGTGGGCGGGTATTCTGGTATGCTGTAAAACCAGATAGATCCTTTGTGGAGTGGTAATCTGCTCCCGAGTCCAAATAAAAAACTACTGCATTGTGGAGTGTTATCTCATGGGCAGGGCTGGAGCATGGCCAACCATGGGTGATCAAAGTAAGGTCAGACGGTTGCTCGAAAGAACGCAGCACGTACTGATTGGTTTCATGGAGCCGATGGCCTTGCCCGATCCTAGCCCCATTATGGATCCTCTCGATCCAAACATCTTCTGGATAAAACTTGGGGTAACCTTTACCCTGTACTGGCGTGTAAGCTGGCCGATAGAAACCACATTTGCAATTGACCTAGGAACTGACAGCACGCAATGAAGCCCTCTTATAATACCCTTGTCGATGTAGCCACATCCTTCAACTGGGATTGCTGCCCCCGTAAATCCGTATATGGACTTTATTGGTGGCTCGTAATTCGGATATGCATGGTAGTATGATCTTGGATTCGATGGATCCGAGGTGTGGGTACATGCCCCCGAATCCAAACAATAAAGCTTCTCGTGGAATGTGGATACCTCACGGGCAGGCCTGGAGTAGTACTCTTCCGTGTCCACATCCCTGAAAATGTAGCTCTGGATGACTAAAAGACAAATTTAATGAGGAGAGAACAGAACGTAGCTTCAGTTACAATGATTGATTACATGTACTCCACGTGTGTTTCCCAAGAGTCGGTACGTAGCTGCTGCCAGTATTGTGATGGTGGCCTTCCACTGTCGTGAAATGCAAATAATTCATGAACAAAGTCTCTTTATCAATGTATGATGAATATGTACGCTAATTGAACATAGCGGTCATACTATAGTAGAATGGACAGTCGTACCTTCTACTCCCTCCGTCTCAAATTGCTCCTATTTATTATCCTACAGTTCACAAGTTTTCATTATTTACTTATCACCCTCGCTTATTAATACACCTTTCTCTATTTTTAATATATCCGTGCCCACCTTCAAAATGACAAATAAATATTTATAAGTCGTTTTGGTTTGCACAAGATTTAAGAAGAGTAAAAAGGTGGTTACACTAAAAACGAGCAGGAAAGAAAGAGAGACAAAAAAGGAGTATTAGAAAGAGAGAATGAAGGTAATTAATATTATAAAAATCATTAGTCAAAGCACGGTCAACGAATTCAAGAAATAAGCTTCTATTGGAACGGATCGAGTAGATGGGGTTTTTAGGTAATTTTTCATAATGGCAGTGCTAGTTAACTTTTTCTTCTCTTTCTTTTTCTCCGTGGGAATTTGTAGGCTTTTATAGCGAACATGGAGGTTGCGTTTGTTGATCAATTATATATATGATAGATAGTGGATCTCAATTATTATCATGTTTATCCTATTTTCCTTGTAAAATCTAGGTGAGCATTCTAGTGGTCAAGGTGAATATCCTACTGGATTTTTAAAAATCAATGGTTGAGAATAATCGAGAAGAGGGAGGTATCTCTCGTACCTCTCAAGAACCGTAACAAATCTCATTTAGCAATAGTATAACAAGTAAATAATGTGTCTCTAAGTTGTCTATTTGTGCGAATCTCGAGGATTAAATTGGTCTTAAAACCTCTCGCATAATTATTTAATTATCATACCATTAAATTTAGAAAGTAATTTGTTTGTTTTGTAAACCAAAGCATGCGACAATATTTTTGGTTTACTTCTTGTAAAAAATCAACAATTGAGATCAATTTATTGTCTTACCTCTTAGGAAGTAAGCCAATAGCAGTTAGTCTATCTTAAAAGGACTCTAAGTACAATGGCTTGTATAAAGAGAGAGAGAGAGAGAGAGAGAGAGAGAGAGAGAGAGAGAGATCACCGAAACTGGGTATCACTTGCCTTTCGCCAAGCAGTGTGTGTTCTAAGGTTGTTCCTTCCTGGGTTCTAAGGTAGTCAGATTTGGACGGCGCATTCTGTCTTTCACCGTTCTGAGGTTTGTTGGGCTCGAATGTGGTTAATCTCCTGGAATAGGCCAACGAAAATAACGAATAACTTTCCCACTTCAATAAGAGCTTAATAACTGACCAATGCATTGAGAAATGACATACTGTGGCGGCGCAGCACTTGTTTGAGTTGCCTTCAGGCGGGGCCACTGGTACTTTCGATTAATGCAGAAGCCCGTCAATAAAATACCGAATGCGGCGATGGGTTTCAAGTAGACGAAGCTGTTATGAAGTAAGAAAAATAGTCATTCCACCGCGTTTTTGTATAAAGCGAATAAGACAAGAAAAAAAAAACACTACTTCCAGATCAAAGATTGAACATATAAAAAATCCAGAAAACATGTATAAATATAAAGTCATATTTTGTTTTCTTAATGGAAAAAGGTACACACGCAGTTTTCTCGTGTGTTCTTGAAAAGTAAATCTAAAAGCTGATTATATAAATATAATAACAGTATATAGTATATGTAGGAGTATATGTGTTGTCATCGAACCTTCTTGGGTGTCCCCCTCCTGATACACCAAAAAAACAAAGTGCAACGCATAATGCAGTACAGCAATAGACTCCAGAAACGAGCAAACTTTTCCAACTGAAATTCTTTTTTGGTTGATCCCCTGGAATATTAAACAAACTAATTAGTAATTTACTTTGCCACATAAAAAGTATGTCTTGGGAATCCACACAGAGCTACATACACCCCTGGCACCACACGTCAGTGGTGGACTCTGAGTTTATGCGATGGGCATTCAGAGAGACCAATTAGTAAAATAATTTTGATGACAATTCAATAGCTGAGATTTTTTTTTAAAAAAAAAAGATGAAATGTGTACTTTATTCTTCATTTTCTTAGTTTTTGATTCAAATTTACTGGATTTTGATCCTAATTTTCTTATTTATATGTGTGTGTGTGTGTGTGTCTATATATATATATCAAATATAAAAAACATATACTTCAAACATTTGACAAAACTTTGGGCTGGAAAGTTGATTAAAGTGAGATCTGCCACTGCCACACGTCGTGTTGCCATCCTCTTCTCCAAGCAGTATTCTCCCGTCCATACAAAAACGAGTGCGATGGCCATCAAATCGAGGAAGCTGTTATGAAGTGCAAAAAGAATAGTCATTCCACCGCGTTTTTGTATAAAGTGAACAAGACAAAAGAAAAACACTGCTTCCAGATCAAAGATTGAGCATATAAAAAAAATCCAGAAAACATGAAGTATAAATGTAAAGTCATATTTTGTTTCTTAATGGAAAGAGATACACATGCAGTTCTTGTGTGTTTTTGATGCGTATGTGTTGTCGTCAAACCTTCTTGAGAATACTGTTACATCACAACAAATTGTCAATGTACTGCAAAGAAGCACACCATTTGACAAAATGTTGATGTACTTTTGCAGATGAAATTCTTTTTTGGTTGATCCCCTGGAATATTAACAAACTAATTAGTAATTTGCTTTGCCACATAAAAGATATAACTTGAGAATCCACAGAGCTACATACACCCCTGGCGCCACACGTGATGTTGCCATCCTCTTCTCCAGGAATTGTGATCAGCCCCTGCATAGTTGGGAGCAGCAAATCCAATGACGATAAATAGGCAGAGAGAACAATGAGCCCATGGGGAAGGGATGTTTTGTGTTACACATATGAGCAAAATTGGACATATACATGCTACGATGTTCCCCAAATACAGATGAACAAAATTCAAAATGTAGTAGAACAAGCAGAAATACCAAGATATGTCTGTTGGTTTTAAGGTTCTTTATAACAGCAGCATTCACGACCATGTGTATTAAACTTTTTTTATGCAAAATCTTTCAGGGATTCATGGCAATTGACAAATAACTACTTCTATTCGATACTACAAAAATCCCTGCATGCCCACAACAACTTCTCCAGTCTACTAGATCACACTGATTTTCATTATCGTTCAGTGCTCCCAATTTCTAGCTAGGCTCCCATATAATTGCCATTCTCACCGCCAAGCAAGTAGCCAAGACCCTCCTCAGAAGTCCATGGTGGTTGTGCGCTGCTTTGATTCCTCAATAGCCTACTCTGCACCGTGTGTTGCAATCGCATCTTCTAGATCTCCCAAACACAGCCATCAAACGAACCCGACTTGATTTTCCAGAACTGAATGTCTCTTCGTCCACCGCGAGAAGTGTATTGACGGGTCGCGGCATCTAGCTGCACGATCAAGTGGTTGAAGGGGCGCGCTGTGCCAGATGCGAACACCCTATCTAGTTCTTCCTCTAATCAATTGAAAAGTCAGAACCGGAGTGACGAGATGAAGTTTACTGACAAATAAGCAAGCACTTTGAGAGGAACAGACAAAGAAGCCGAATCCCGCTCTTCTTGGTGAATCCAGCAAACAAAAGCTTTGGAACCGATTGGGGATGCAACCATACCTCCTTTGGAACGGCCGATATGATGCTGCTGCTGCCGAACCAAGCCGCCGGGAGGTCTGCAGCCGCCGCCGCCGCCGCCGGCGGGATGTCTGAGCCTCCGTCACGAGAGGAGAATAAACCCTAGACGCCATTTTTAAAGGCGCAGAATGTTAACTATTGACAATATGACAGCGACATAAGTATCATTTTGTTTTTCTGCGTTACTAGTAAGCTAACTCGCGCCTCCTCCTTCGCCTCGGTTTCCTCTCCCACCCACCACCACGCCATTCCCCTCGCGCCCAGGCAGCGTTTGGTTGGACGAAATGCCATAGAAGAACACCCTCAATGCGCGCGTTGTGTGGTGGTGTTGGTAGTGCAAAGGATGGTGTTCGCGCGAGAGGATGCATGATCAGAATGTGGCGACCTGGATCGGAATACCATGACCGCCGGATGCTCGCTCATGGAGGCATGGGCATGGAGCTGAGGGGATTTGAGTTGTTCTGGGAGAGCTGGTACCCCTACTCGGAGGATCCGGCTGATTCGAGGAATGCCATTGAAGTTGAGGAGTTCATCTGCTTCTATGAGTCAGCATGCATATTCGAGCCTGTGCCTTCCCTTAGGCGCCTTTTCTTTCTTTCTTTCTTTCATTCTTTCTTTCTTTCAAGAACATGAAACAAAATGGGATCCAGAAAATATTCACAGTTGCCCAAATAAACACGTGTTGGGTCTGCGCAAAGCTTGGCATTTTCCTTTTGTGGCACCAACATCGGAGGACGTTAGGTGCATGCTATAAACAGTGCCCTTTGCTTAGTTGTTCAATACCTATGCTCTTCGTATTCATGAAATCATGAACGTAACTGCTGTTGTCGTTGCAGTTGTATCAAGTGTGAGTTGAATGTTGCTTCATCAGAAGTCACATAATGTAAAGCTTGACAAATGTTATATTGGGATCTTTTTCATTGTGAAGGCATTTACCGAGGCACCAGTTTGGCAATCTAGCAAAGATATGGCCCCAAGAGCCCACAGGTAAGGGACTGCCACTGTGCGGCATTTCGCGCAGTTCGTCCACACACGCTACGGGCTTTCAAAAGCCCACCGCCCTTCTTCGCGCCACGGCCCATTTCATATCGCCATGGCTGGCAATAGTTTTTGAGACAACCAGCAAATTTTCTCAACAACGCTGTCACTTTGGGAAGGCTGGTTGTGGTGTATACTACTGTAGGGAGCACACAAGATGGGATCCTGAAACTATTACAGATGAGATGAGCAAAACGTTCCTCCTATTAGGAAACAAATATTCACAGGGGCCCAAATAAACACGTGTTGGGCCCAGCACAGACCTTGGTATTTTCCTTTTGTGGGCTCCCGAGCTACTGCTAACACGGACAACTCAAAGTGAGTAGTAGTAGTAATTTGAAGTTCCCAACAAAAAAGTGAGGCAAATCAAAAGATGCTGCCGGCCTCTGCCTAGAAGCTGGAGAAATTTCCGGTGTTGGGCTTTGTGATCATTGTCGTGTCCCCCTCTTTCTTCTCTCTCTCTCTCTCTCTCTCTCTCTCTCTCTCTCTCTCTCTCTCACTCTGTTCCTAATCTTTGATCTTAAAAACCGTAAGAAAGAAAGAAGCGGTCAAGTGACAAAGGCAGCAAGCAGTTTCTGAGGCTTGCATGTCTCTCCGACCATTTGTGCATGTTTTTATGCATCGTGTTGACAAGCCTGATGAAGAAGCTCTTTATATGATTTGTGCATGTTTTTATGCATTCTGTCCTGACCGACCTATATATGCATCGGTGCTGCTGACATGTGTGAGGATCTGTGTCCCCTGAATCCATACGTCGAAAATTCGTAAAAGCATGTGCATCAGATTAAGATGTTCTACTCCTACTTAGATTCATTAATCTTCCCGGCCTGTTAAAGTAATTAAGGAGGATCTGTTTGGAAATGCTACTGGCAGTATTTATTTGTCCATTTAAGTAAGAAACGTCCTGAGCTAAATTTATCAGAGCTGTTCCGCACTGGGCATGAACAACAGAATATCCAAGCTTGCACAATCATACTTTTTTTTAAGATAATGGAAAAGTATTCCCGCCTCTGCGCTACCGCACACAGCGTTTCAAAACTTACAATAAATCAACTCCAAAGTTGATAAATGAAAGAAAAACAAATTAAGCATGACAAAGCCTACGATTAAAATTCCATCCATGAGAAGTAAACAACTACAACGCAGTATCTTGTAATATTTTGCTCGCCATTCTAAATGACTCATTTGCCTTTATCGTCATGCTGCAGTAGCGTCCAAAAGCGCATCAAATATGTTTCCCTGAAAATTGCCTGCATAAAAGAGAATTTTTTGCCATTTTCAAAGGTTAAATCATTTCGGCATCTCCAAATTGCCCAACATAATGCAGCAGTTCCAATCAGAATCATGTTTTTCTCTTTTTTACCAAAATTTGAAAGCCAATTTCCTAGCACATGAGAAACTGACTTCGGTTGAGTTAACCCCCTGGCTATATAAACAATCCGCCAAATGGTCCTAGCATGGTGACAATCAAAAAATAAATGATCAATGGTTTCATTATGATTACAATAAGAGCACTTTTGGTTGCCTTTCCAATTTTTCTTTGCTAGGTTATCCTTTGTTAAAATAACCCCCCGTTG